>JAATLQ010021151.1:2852-31413 GCA_013421005.1 Heliconius erato x Heliconius himera | reverse complement strand
TGAACCTGTGGAAGGGTACGCTTGAGAACGGCGGTCTTAAACTAAATGTGTCGAAGACCGAGTACATCGTAAAAGTTCAGGTACCTTGGATCCGTTATGCACGAGTCTGGAGGCATCGATCACGATGTCTATAGCCGGATAAGCGCCGCTTGGTCGAAATGGCGGGAGGTCACTGGTGTGGTCTGCGATCGCAGGATACCGCCCAAACTTAAGGGTCTGATATACAAGAGCATCATCCGACCGGTCCTTTTATACGGTAGCGAATGTTGGCCAGCACTATCTCGGCACACTCAGGAGCTTCACGTCACGGAAATGAAGATGCTGAGGTGGATGTGCGGCGTAACGGGCTGACCGCATACGCAACACATTCATTCGAGGTAGTCTTGGAGTCCGTGACGTAGCGGATAAGCTCCAAGAGCGTCGCCTGTGATGGTTTGGTCACGTTACGCGCCGGCCTAGGAACTATGTCGGATGCAAGTGCCTTGCTATGTCAGTCCCTAGAGTGAGACCTCTCGGACGCCCAAGGAAGCGCTGGTTGGATGTCGTGAAGCAGGACATGAGAGCCAATGGTCTAACCACCGAGGACGCTAAAGACCGTGCAAAGTGGAGTAGGTTAGGTAGGAAGGCAGACCCTGGCAAAAGCCGGGACTAATGCCAGGAAGAAGAAGAAGTACTCATATAACTTTTTATATAATAAATCTATCTATATAGAATATTCAATTAATTTATTTTGTATATATATATATATATATATATATATATATATATATATATATATTTATAAACAATATTCCAGGCCAGAGAAATGCTGTTGCCTCAATTGGGTGACGGCATCGTACTCCACTTTGCCGCGTCGTTCATATCGGGACTCGTCACTACCGCTGCTTCACTACCCGTGGACATCGTCAAAACGCGGTAGTAGCTTAATTTTTTTTATTTTGCAATGCTTTATAGTTAATATACCTACTAGCATCTCAAACGCGGCTTTGTACACTTATAAATATATAGCTTGTTCTTATATTATAGCCAAATAAAATGATGCTATTTTTTATACATATTCTAGCCTATGTTTTATTATGATAGTGATGTATAGGCTGTATTATAGTAAAATTACATCTAAAACTAGTCAGTTATTTTCGCGTGAAAGTGGAACAAACGTCTATCCTCACACACACTTTTTTCATAACTGTTATTTTTATAATTTTAGTTAAGATTTATTTGAGAGCTAATTTACTTTTTTGTGGAAAAATACAACTTACATGGTTTGTACCAGTCGAGCCTTCTTCTATAACGCAAGTTCACTACAACATTGATACCTAATAAAAAATTAAAATGACCTATAGAGATTTTTGAGAATGTAGAAAATATTTTCTATAGAGATTTTTTTGTGAAGAAAGGTCATTTTACAGTAAAACTTGTAAAACTTCTCTTAAATTTCGTCCTAGCTATATGTAATCGCGTCCAAGAATCCCTGCAAACCTCTTGTTTTACAAAAATTTTATATGAACAATTTAATATATATCTAAATACGTATATTACTTTTCAAATTTCAGAGTACAAAATACAGCAAAAGGAACAAGTCAAGTCGTAGTACTGAAAAATATAATAAAAAACGAAGGCATATTCGCACTGTGGAGTGGTTTTATACCGACTTACGTGAAGATAGGTCCTCTTACTGTACTCATGTTTATATTCTTAGAGCAACTCAACGGTATGTACTACAGGTGGGCCGACACGCAAGATTGAAATTTTATTTTAATTTAATAAATTAAATTAAATATATTTTGAATGTTAACAGCGATCATGTAAATATATATTTTGCATTTTATATAAATAGCAGTATCTTATTTGCTTGATGCTATGAAACGTTTATTATTTTAGCGCTCGTTTTCATCGTTCTTTACAGCACGTGTAGTACGGTCAACAAGTCGTGGCCGTCATAAAGTTAGGCGCAGTTTAGATTTTTAGGATTTTGCTTACTTTGAATATTTTCTTCCAAAGTAAAAAATGCGCATAAGTTCAGAAAACCTAATTTCATGGCAGTCACGACTTGTTGACCGTACCGTATTCGGGATGCAGGATATTCCCGTTCACGCACCAACCGATGAGTTTCGTCGGTTGTTAGGCCACGTGCGGGGAATACCCGCAAGCCACCAATACAGAAAGCCTTACTTTCGTGAGTCGATAGATGCCGTATGGACTCCCCAAAAACTGTAAAACCACTGAGTTAACAATCAATGAAAATGAGCCCTTAGTTTGAGTACAAGATTACGATATGAACAGAAATAAATATATACATATATAGATCTGACTGGTTATTTTATTTATATATTCATTTCTCTTACCCTTACTTTAACTTTATATTCAATTTAAATATTTTCATTTCCTCGGTCTGACAAAACTCGGCGTTGAGTTTCGCCAATCAACATGCAATGTCTTTAAGATTTTAGATAAAGTGAGGAAGAAGTAGCTGAGTACTAGTTTCACTCTATCTTCTTTACTATATGCTGAATGTGGCGAGAAGCTAAAAAATATTTAATATTACAAATAATTAAATAATGTTATCTCTTGGTGTATATTTTAAAAGTCTGTTAAAAAACTAAGAACAATAATTAAAAAGAAAAAAATAACAAATATTTAATTTAGAACACTTTTTTTACATACCTAACTACCTTTCGTATTTGAATATTTAAATAATACGAAGGGTATACTCTACCTACTGGTTGATTTGAAGTCGATACCTACTTGTTTTTGAAGTAGGTTAAATAAAGAAGAATATCTAATTATAAGTAAATGTTGCTAGTTCAGAAAAATCTTTCTATGTCAGGAAAATAAAAGACCCAGAAATACTTATATTATATTTAATATTGTATGTACATGCTAAATAAATAAAAAAGAAATAAATAAACAAAAACTAACCAAAAAAGTGAGATGATAAAACAGCCAACGTTTATTTTGTAATTTAAATATGATATTATTATGCAATAAAAAGATAACTAAAATTATATATTTAACATTTATAAATTTATTCACGAATAAAATTATTTTAGTATTTAAGTTTTTGTTACACCATATAACACAGAAAAATATTTAAAATATTACACTTTAATGAATGAGGCTAGTCGTAGCGCAGGGGCACATGCGTGTGACTGTAAACGAGACAGGTGGTGGGTTCAATTCCACCTCGAAGAAATGAAATATTTAATATTTTCATTTACTTTGCCCTGGTGTCTTGGCAAAGTGTGGCGTTGAGTTCCGCCACTCGGCACGGAATGTCTCCAGAAATCGATGGAAAATGGGGAGCGGAGTATTTAAATACTAGGCTCCCCCTACTCTACATGCGGGATATAGCATAAAGCTGAAAATAGAAGATAATACAAAAAACTAATTTTAAAATATTTTAATGGTATTTCTTTGAGAAAATAAAAAAAGAACAAATTAATAATAACTTTAACTGAAAATGAAATAATTATGTGTATAATGTATAAACATAATAGATATATTTAGTTTAAAATAAATTTAAAAATATCTATTGTATAATAATAAATTAATGGAAAACGTAAATTATAAGTTTAAGCAAGTTTTTTTCGTATTTACAATTATGAAAGCAATTTACTATTAATAGTTAATTTTCTCGAGTAAAAATATTATATTAATATATATTAAATATTATAAAATTATAAATTATCAACTGAATTCTAAATTAATTATTCTACAATTACGTTAATACAGTAATAAATTAAACAGTATAATATATTAATACAATACTTATCATGATATTAATAGGTTGCTTTGTTCAAGCAAAATGTACATTTTTTTAAATATTTCGAGAACTTTATTGAACTCCACCTTTTTCCCAATTTTCGAGACATTGAGGGTTGAGTAGCGGAACTCAATACCGCATCATATACCAGAGCATGAAAATGAATTTGTTCTCTGAGTGGGAGAACCCGGGTGGGAGGAGGGAACGCGCAGTCGCGTCTCATATTTTTTTATAATCACAAATATTCAGACGACAGAAAATATGTATTAAAGCAATTATGTTCTCCATTTTCTATTTATTTATAAAACTTTCACATATGGAGTCAGTCAGTAATCTAACTTATATTGTCTATCCATATCTAAAACCCTGAAGTTAAACTAATGGCCATAGCGTTCAATTCTTTTTTATTTATTGTTGAATTAACTTAATATTTTTTTTTTTATTGGCAAAGTAACAAGAGTTAAAATCTAAATAGATATATATGTACATATTCACAGAAATATTACTAAATATTCTAAGGAAGTTTTAAATACCAGTGGTGTTTTTAAGCGTTGAAATAGCATTAAGCTAAATAAGCGCTCATATTTTTTGTATAATTTTTGTAAATTATTTTTTTTTACAACAAAATGTAAAAATAACCTTGTCTTTATCGTATTAACAATTATAAGAACATTTTTTAAAGAATTAATCTATCACTCAAACATCAGCTTTTTTATTACAATACATTTTTTGTGAGTTGGATAAGTTCATCATTTTCATTAACAACATCACATAAAATAGTAATACTTCACTCTTTTGTGAAGTTTATACTCAATAAAAAACGAAAAATATAGTATAGTATTCATAACAAATAAGAAATATTTAAAAAACCCATAATCATGTAATAGACAAATTGAATTATACAAGGAAACAGAATATTTTTAATTAAGGACTCATTTTTAGAACGACCTAGAGGCTCAGCCCTTTGGTGTGTCGACAGCTTCTACGTATAAGCGATCATGTTAAAAATTTGGGTTTACAAAACGAAATAAAGATCTATAATAAAGGTCATATAGTATAATATATTTATAAGTTTATTTTCTTTTTTTAAAAGCTATGTAAACTTTTATTCTCCTGTAAACCTTCTCTATTGCCATGTCATTTTGTGCCTTTTTTTTACATTGCAGTGCCTAAAAGGCCACCAACAAAATATGTGTATGACACACATATTTCACTGAAGAAAGTTGTATGTAAATAAATACATTAAACTACATTGTGCTGTAATTTAATGAATTAAAAAAACATATTAAAAAAGGAAGTATGCAGAACTTAATGATAAGCAGCATAACAATTTTACTTAATAAAAAAAATCACTGTACTGCTTTTGTATAACAATAATAAATAAATTAAATAATAAAAAGATAAAAAAAATCGCATACAACGTTATTCAATGTAAATTTATGAGTTCATTTACTCATAAATTTACTCAAAATGTCACATGTTTCTTACAAATAGTATATCAAACGTGTGTATTTGTCATCTATTATTCTCCTCCTCCACGCTCTCCCAGGAGCCTGATGATTCTGTTTCCCATGTTTCGTCATCATCATCATCATCGGCTTCATCATCTGATGTTGATATGTCGATGTCATCATCATCGTTTTCATATTCTTCATCAATGAATTGTTGTTCGTGCATGAGGGCCAACTGAAATAAGTAAATACACATCTGATTTATTTTTTGCAAAGAAACTATATATTATTTCATGAAAACAGCCATTGTTTTCTTTTGTTATCTGTCCGTGACGTCTCAGTTTCTTTAAAAGCGGAAATTTATACTAAATAAACTTTAACATATTTTATTAATATAGGATAAAGCTTTTATAATTCAGAAATCAGACATGTCTTTGTGTCCTATGACATAATAATAAACATTATTAACCGTATATATTACATTTAAAATATATATTTTTTTTTTAGAAAACTTTCTGTTTAAAACATTTCTTAACACTATAATCGACCGGAAGAGACCGGTCGTGGCACAGTGGCACAAAGTGTGACTATAAGCGCCAATGTTTGTGGGTTCGATCCCAACTCGAGGAGATGAAATATTTATTGAAATTTATATTTCCTTTTCTTCGCTCTAGTGTCGAGGCAAAAGCGCGCGGCTTTCAGTTCCTCCACTCAATATGCAATGCCACCAGAATTCGGTGGAGAGTGGAGAACAGAGTGTCTTAACACTAATATCCTGCTGTATGCGGGATACAGCATTTAATTTTTTAATTTTACAGTAATCTTTTACACGTGGGACAAGCGTGAGGCTAAAAAATCTCTAAAAAGTAATCTTACCTCACTTTCCCTTAAACTATGCACAGTATGGACTCGTATCTGAAACATCCACGCTCTTCCGACCAGCGCTACTGTGCCACTGAGTAGTAAGGGCATACTGTATCGACATCGCCACGCGAGGTTCATTAGAAAGAGGAACAGGCTTTTACGGCCTGTCATTGTTTGCTGAAATTGTTTTATTATTCATATGATATATTTCTTATATAAATTGAAAAAAGAATATGAAAATAATTTAAATTTTATTTTAATTTTCAAAAGATAAGGTGAGACCAGTCATGGCGCAGGGACACAGGCGTGTGACTACAAACGCGACAGGTTCTGGGTTCGACTTCCACTCGAGGAAATGAAATATTTAATAATTTAATTTTTTCACTCTGAAATCGAGGCAAAAAACGGCGTTGAGTTCTGTTCTAATGCAGCGGAAAATAGAGAACGGAGGAGGAACGTAGATTCCCTCTCAAAAAAAACGTTACAAACTCAAAAAAGTGGTAAAGTGGTAGTGGTCGATTTTTAGATTTTGCTAAGACAGCCAAACCTAAAACTCGAAAAACTAAAGAGACTACACACTAAGAGACTATCAAACAATTAATTTTTTTTTATCATATTAATAAATCTATATGTAAAATTTGAAAAGATGGATTGGAACTGTTTTTTTATTTAACTCAGTGACATGTGAAAAGTACCTAATATATTTATTTTCTTAAAAAAACTTTCTTCTTTGCTAATGTTGATAAAATATATCAAACAAAATTAGACTTCTTAATGAGCAAATACAGTACAATAGAATTGCAATCAAATCAAATTTATTTAACTTTTTTAGCACCACGCCGTATCCTGTACATACACGAGTAGGCAGAAGGAACCTGTGAACCTAGTGATAAGACAATCCGTTTCCATTTAGACACTTCTGTTCTCCATTTTCCGCTAAACAACGCAGCGCTTTACCTCGTCACCAGAGTCAGGAGATGAAACTATTCATTATTTGATTCTCTCTTTTTGACTATTTTTTTTTTTTATTATTATTTTTTTTCTTTTTTTTTATTTTTAGTAAAAAAAATTGTGCAACTTTTATTAAATATTACCAATTCTATTCTATATAATTATATACATTTGTTAACTTTGAAATTACAAAAACATATATATTTAGATATTTTCATTATTCATATAACAGCTTAGAGATAAAAGAATATGTTTATGTAAATGGTTTTTATCATAGTAAAGCTTTACTATGATAAAAACCATTTTATCATCTTTGTATATCTTATATTAAAAAAACAGAATGGTTACAGCAAAATATAACGTTAATATTTTGTAACATCCTTAAATTGACAAAACAATTTTATTACTTTTTCATTTTTCATGTACGATTTAAATATATGTTAAGCATAAATATTCTTTTTGGCAGTTATTCTTTTTTTTCGCATTAAAGATTAGACAGAAGGTACCTATTGATACACACTATTCAAATTTTCCAGATATTGCCTATTGAATGGTGGAACTCAATTCTGCACTTTGTCTTGCAAGCAAGAAAAAAAAAAATTAAAATGTAATAATTTTCTTGAGTAGAGATGCATCCACTTTGTCATAATGGCCCAAAATTAAACAAATAAAAAATAAATAAATAAATCAGCTTCACACTGTATCCCGCACACAGCAGGGTAGGCAGAGGGAACCTAGTGTTAAGACACTCCGTTCCGCACTTTTCGCCGAGTTCTGGAGGCATTGTGTGTTGAATGGTGGAACTTAGCGCCACGTTTTGCCTCGACACCAGAGCGAAGAAATGAAAATATAAATATAAATAAATATTTCACTCCCTCGAGTGGGGATCGAACCCGCAACCAGTCGATTTTACAGTCACATATCGTGCCTCTGCACCATATCTGGCCTCAATTAAACAAAAAGCTGAAATATTTTAAAAGACTTATGAATGTAACTCATAACAATGAAGGGTTAACTAAAAGACAAATTAGATTCAACATATATATTTTATTATGAATTGCATTCATAAATAGTTAAGTAGATACACAAAATGGAATGTTAAAATTTGTAACAACACATCTACTAGCCATAAAAAGCTAAGATTACAAGGAGTATTTAAATATATCAGATCATTAATATAGAGTATGGTTGACAAGTTGTGGCCGTCTGGAAATAAGTTATAGATTTAATTTTAGGATATTTTCTTACTTTTGATTATATTCTTTTTTAGTACAATAGTCGAAAAGCAGAAAATCTTATAAAGGCCACTACATATCAGCCATACTGAATCTATTAGAAAAGCACAACACCTATAGGGCTACTACATTAGTTGATAAATTTAATCATTATTCATCAAAGAAATCCACATGGTCTCCAGAAGAGAACTTTCCAGAAAACAGAATGTTCATGCATTTTTTTGCTGTCACCTCCGACTTTAGTAGAGCTCCTTGTTCACGAAACGATGTAAAAACATTTCTTAAGTTTTCATTAACTGCTTCTTCTAAAACATAATCAATCATGGCTGTCTCCACTGGGCCAGGGGCATAATTCAAAACTTTAATATCTTTTTTTTCTTCAGCTAAAACTTTAAAGTACATTTCTCTTGCGGCCTTGCCACTGCAATAGTAGGCCATGCCACTCATCGGCTTAATAGCACACAGAGATGTTATATTCACAATAATAATTCTGTTTTCTATCTCTTCAAATATTTTCAAGAACTGAGTGTTTAAAGAAATCACTTTAAAAACATTCAGATCATAATAATCCCTGAGTTCTTGTATATTTTCCATGCGGTGTGTCTCAATAGACAAGTTACCCAGTGATCCAACATTATGGAATATTATACATTTAGAGAAGTCTTGCACTTGTCGTCCTTTCAAAGCATTTATAATAATATCATGCATCTCCTTTTCCGATGCAATCGACAGATCGATAGAAACATATTGAACATCATCTGCTTTACAAAGACTAGCAGTGATAGCCAGTTCGGACTTATTGCGAGCCAACAAAAGCATGACAGATTTGGGGCCTAGGTGTTGGGATACTTCTACAGCTAAGGATCTACCGATACCTTGAGATGCACCGCTTACCACACAGAATGATGGTCCGGACAAATCTATGCTAGATGATGATGACGCCATGATTTAGGGATCTTTGTTACTTACAGGGAACCAAGTTAGTCCTGGAGTAGCTTTTCCGATTCCGTATCTCCAATAACAGGATCTAAGTCGCAGCCTTCTCTCAATAAACGATCTAGGCAGTCAGCTCTGTATGCTGCTAGGTTATCAACAACTTTATTCTTATTTCGCAGTGTTCGTAGTTTTCTTTCTGAAAATAAAAAATTTAATGTAATAACTCATAATTAGTTAATTAAATTTAGCAAAGCCATTTTGTTAAAGTGACACCTTCGATCGGTAACAGCTAACTGGCACTTTACAACATAAAATGATTAGTTGTGAAATATGACCTCAGATAACCTGATACCTACGCGATTGTTATTAGATTTTTTGTTTCATAATTATAATTTTTATAATATTATTACCTAGAGCAGCGATATATTCAGCGGAGTCGGCTAATTTGTCGTCTTTCTCAGGTTTGAAATTATCTTCAAAGTCACTCGGAACAGGTGAACTTTTAGTTTCGTTGCCCCAAGGATCCATCAAAATCTGAAAAAATAAATATGATTAAGAAAATATAAAAAGCGACTTACTTTTAATTTATTTGTATGTGTAAATATAATCCAATATCATTAGCCTGAATCTAATTCCAATGTATTTCAAGGTCATCCAGATTGTTTTATAAATAAAAAAGTAATTGTTTCTGCACTTACTTGAAGGCTAAAAGCCGATATTAATTTTAATAGGTGAAGGGGCTTAGAAATAATATCGACATTGGTCAATAAATAGACAAATGTGAATTGACAACCAAGAAAAAAAACCAAATCTTTTATTATCTGTTCCTTAGACTATTGTCTATGCATTCTTATTAAATACATCTATTCAGGATATACATAATTATGAAAAAAATATATAACAGGTATATTTTAACATTAAATATAATTTAAAATGTAAAATGTCACATAAATTGAAAATTATTTGTAAAGAAAATAATTATATTACAGTATATTGGCATTTTAAAGATTATTTAATAGATAACCATCGTGGTAGCTAGTGGAAAAGTATCTGACTGTAGATAAGGTGATTTAAGGTATGATCTTATCTCGGAAAGTGACTATATAAATACTTAAATTACAATGGTAAAATAAAAAAAAATGGTATATACAGTGGTGTATTTTCAGTCTAAAGCCAATATTTCGGCTTTTGAGGTAAATTTTTCTCTGACACTTTCACTGCTATGCACTAAAAAAAATTGTTTAAATTTAGTTTAATTTTTTTTGTTATATTAAAAATTTTTAGGCTATATATGAGATGTTATTTGTTCTAATATTGTTTAGTGGTATGAACGTGTTTTATTACAGTAAAAATCGACAATTGTATATCGTGAATAGGTGTCCTTAAATTGTAATCCCCAAGATTCTATAACCAGCATTATCAATATTCTAAATATGCAATACTCAATAAGAAAAAAAAGATAAAGAGCAAGACTCATTTTTTTATTTTTTTATTATCGCCCTCTGCAATCTAAAATTATAAAACTCTTTAAATGACAACAACTTTGTTAAGCATTTATATTCTTGATTTCACACTTCTTATATAGTTATCATTTATACGTTTTTTTATTATAAAATAAAAATATATATAAAGTGAGCTATAGAATGATAAAAAAACTGGTTGTCTGTAAAGTCGGTTTAATGATGATAATATTACATGATAACGTCATAAGTGACATTAATGAAAAAATGCATACTTTTATAAATTGAATTTATTGGCAGGGTGCGTAGTACTAGGTGACAGTATTATAAACGCTCGCAGCGCTCATGGTGGCCAAAAGTAGAAAAAATGTAGGCTTTGTCACTTTTTGACATTAATAATGTCAAATCAATCTGTTCGACTTATCGTTTTACTAAGTTATTAAATTTATAGCGAAGTATGTGACGCAGAAATACAAACAGAAATAGACAACTCAACTATTTATATAAAAAATGACAATAAAATGAAGAACAAAATATGTAAAATGTGTAACATACACAGATGTGGCGATTTCAACAAAAAAAATATATTTTACTGGGTATTCATCTATCTGTAATGATGAGCAACTTATAGATCTTGCAGGTGTAACATTCAACAATTTCCAATTAATATTGAAAACATTAGCAACCACTCACAAATACAGTATTAATAGTTTTTTTTTATTTTAATTACTTTTTTTTCTTAAATCACATTTCGTTTCGTTCACGTTTTGATATTATAATAATTATTTATTTAGAAAATAAATTATTATAATAATATCAAAACTAGATAACTACTGTACTAACTACCATTAAATTTGCTTTGTTTCCTTGTTTTTCAGTAAAACTACAACAAAAAAAGTAGTAACCAAATTCTGATATAACCAAAATAAAACACAATTTTGAATAGAGATTACTTACCTCTCTCAATTTAAATAACCAGAAATGATTTATCGACACTTTTTCCACCCAAATCACAGTAATTAAGCAATATTAATGAATTTGAAAGTATTTTACGAATATTTTCAAACAATCCCGCCATCATATGTCAAAGCGTCAGAGCCCACAAATTTGCGTACGCTGGGTGAAACATTATATTGTATAATGTAAAGAAACACATAATTGAAAATTACTAAGTTTTACATAAATTAACATTAATTTGCATTCGTTAATTCAAATATTTTTTTACTTAAATTATGCACATTAATTGCAAGTAAGAATGTGCTATTTAATTATGAGTAACAATGAATGGATAGATGTGTCACAAGCCGAACTCTCAGACCGATCGTGCCTCTCTATCGCTTATTCCCCGTTCTCGCTTACACGCTCAGCTCTGGTGGAAGTCGGAACGTGATAAAACTTCGTCAATTTATAGACGTTATCACGTCTAAAACACAAATAGAAGTTTATTTTAAATTACAGAAAGCTTATTTTATTATATTACAGTTTACGGTACTTCTGAAGTTACAAACATGTATTACAACTCCATAGTAATAATAATACTACTATAGGAAGTAGAAAATATTTAATTAGAAAACACCATTGTATATTTGAATCACAATTTTTTTTTATTGAATAGAAACAAAAAAAAATAATTTTAGAAATTTTCTCAAAAAAGTGTAATTTTTGTTACCATTAATAATTTAATTGTAATTATGTAATAGGACGATTTAACTTTGTCCGAGACTCTACTTGGCTATATTCTTTCCCTACTTTCTTCTTTACTCTTCTAAAACCTCTTCATATAAGTTTAACGTATATTAAATATGGTACATATTTAATTCTTATTTGCACAATTTGGATTACATGGACATTAGGATGATGCGAATAACTGTGACCACTTTTACCTAGCTTTATTTTTTTTTTATTTTTTTTAATACTGGCCAATTAGAATTTATGCTCTAATAAGAATTTACAGAAAAAAATATTTTACTAAATCCCGACATCGATTGTTTATGGAATTTACTAGAAAAATATATTTGTTTTATTTGTACTGGAATAAAAGATTATTGCGAAATAAAGTGTAAATAATATATACGACGATGTATGAATAAGTGGTATTTTTTTAAAGTGTTTGATAACTAATATTCCTTTCATATAAAACCATTGACATAGTAAGTATAAAAAATAAGTACCTATTTAAATTTACATTTTTCTTAGTTACATTTCTTTTACATTTTTCTAGGCTGTATCCCGCATATAGGAAGGTAGGCAGAGGGAACCTAGTGTTAAGATACTCCCTTCCTATTTAGGCTTTATATCTTCCGTTCCCCACTTCCCGCGGATTCTGGAGGCATTGCGTGTTGAGTAACGGAACGTTTCTCCTCGACGCCAGAGCGATAGAGCCACTCGAGGAAATGAAATACTTAATAAAAAATATTAAATAGTACATTTCCTCGAGTGAAAATCGAACCCACAACTTATCGCGATTATAGTACGCCCGTGCCCCTGTACCACGACTGGCTTCGATATTACATACTACATTACTAAATAAATAACATTTAGCTATATTTTATAATATATATTTTATTTCATACACATTCGAGTAATAATTACTTTATTGTTTGTAAAATTCCCAAATTCAGCTCTGCCAGATAGAGTACGTCGGTGCGCAATCCTAGCTGAAAACATCCATATCGAAGATCATTAACCTCCTTTCTGCAAGTACGTACTTCACTAAAATTCAGCGATACGCGGTGATTAAGCTCAATTTAAATGATATAAAAGTTTTATGAAGCTTCTAATATACGATTCGATTGTTTTATTTGCCTTTCTAAAATACAAACAATATATTATTCAATAAAAATTATTTGTTTTTAGCAAAACACACCACGTAAAGCATATTATCAGTGGCATTTCAAAACAGACCTTAACACAGTTCTTGTGAGTTTTTTATACAACAATTTAGTTTGCTCGCGGCCGCGTCTGATTTCTGAAGTAATATTTTTATCTAAACGCCATTGCTATAGGGTTGCGTTCTTTATGTATGTTTGCAAGTGATAAAAACAGTTTTAACGGAGAGCCGCGAGCGATCGCACTAGACGCAGCCGCCCCCTCCCCCTCCCCCGCCGTCGCCGCCGCCGCCGCCGCGCCCCTCCGCCCCGCGCGCCCCCCGCGCCCCCCGCGCCTGTCGCGTTCTCATAGATCGGTGAACAGATGAACAATGTTGATGTTCGCTGTGATACCACTTTACATTTGTCTCGGAGGTTTTTGGATTTTTTTTAATTTTTTTTTGCGGTAAAATATAATATTTGGTAAATATTTGGTAAATAAAATGTATAAACAGGTTGTACACACAATGTATTAACAATGTATTAACAATGTATTAACAGTTATTAATGAATGACAGAAGTAATGTATAGAAGATAGTGTTATTTTTTCTATTGCCTAATATGTAGTACATATTTTGCATTGTGTGATTTACCATTAACGTTAAATAAAATCGTTTTTTTTTTCGTACAAGAATAATTTATTGTTTCTTTTTTGGTTGAAAATGAATTAGTTATCATTATAGTATACTATATTCTTCTTAATAGTTAGGCATTACTTATACGAAAAAAATCTTATTACATGAAGTATCTTATTAGAACAATAATAATATTCATATATGAGTTTTCGCGCATTTCATCTTTGGTCGAGGCGGAGCGCCGCCATTCTGGATATTTTGACGGGAAGTCGGTCACGTGACGCGGCGCGGGGCGCGGGCGCGGGCGGCGGGGCGCAACGCGCGCGGGGCGGCGCGGGGCGGCGGGGGGCGGCGCGGCGCCGGCTAGACTCGCCAGTAGCCGAGCCGGCCGTCTGCGCGCCGACACGCCGCACCACGCACGCCGCACGCCGCACGGACATGGCCGGCCGCTAGGCGCGCGCCATGGACGCGGTCGCGCCGCACATCTCCTCCGTGCTGAGGACGTACCAGGCCAGCGCGCCGCGCAGCCTGCAGGGGCCGGGCGCGCCCGCGCCGCCGCCCGCGCCCGCGCCGCCGCCGCCCGCGCGCGCCGCGCCGCCGCTGCTGCTGGCCGCCGACCCGCTGGGCGAGCGCGGCGAGACGGCGCTGGAGGGCGAGCGCATCTCGTGCTTCAGCGTGGGCGGCGAGCGGCGCCTGTGCCTGCCGCAGATCCTCACCTCGGTGCTGACGGACTTCAGCCTGGAGCAGATCAACCGCGTGTGCGACGAGCTGCAGATCTACTGCTCGCGCTGCACGCCCGAGCAGCTGCACGAGCTGAAGGCCACGGGCGTGCTGCCGCGCTCGGCGCCGTCGTGCGGGCTGATCACGCAGACGGACGCGGAGCGCCTGTGCGCGGCGCTGCTGCACGGCGCGGCGCGCGCGCGGCGGCCCGTGGGCGGGTTCCGCGTGTACCACGAGTGCTTCGGCGGCGCGCGCGGCGTGTGCGCGCCCGAGCTGGCGCTGGTGCAGTGCGCGGAGTGCCGCGCCGTGTTCGCGCCGCGCCGCTTCGTGAGCCACTCGCACGCCACGGAGCACCGCACGTGCCACTGGGGCTTCGACTCGGCGCGCTGGCGGCGCTTCCTGCTCGTGGCCGACGACGAGCGCGACCGCGACAAGTGCGCCGCGCTGCTGGACGAGCTGGCCGCGCCCGCCGCTCCCGCCCCGCCAGCCCCGCCCGCCGCGCTCAAGAGGAAACAGGTAGGTCCAGTGCATTCTACTCTAATTTCTCCTAAAATCATCGTTTCTAATGTTCAGTTCAACGAAAATCGAGACAACGTATATATTTTCGTAATTGTAGAGACGAATGTTTTGTTTTGGTACAGCGTACTAAGTACTAACCTTTAAATTGACCTTTACTGCACCGCTATTTCACTAGACCTATAATAACTTATTGCGTGACAGCGTTCACTAAACTATTACGGAATAAACAACACTATTTAACAATTGCTATTTGACAGTTTTCATTCACAATTCAAATAAAACTCTACATTGCATTATAATCATGTCATTGAAACTAATCTAAAGAGTAAGAAGGATGTACTATAAAATGAATGTTTATCACACCTTTGTTCGAAGTTGAAGTAAGGTCTTAAAACATGAATGCAGTTTATTACTTTATAGATTATAAATAAAAACAATATCTCCAGATTAAGTCACCAAAGTCCCTGATATCCGCTATACATTGGATGGTCGATTTCTACCAGAAACTCTTATTGCATTCCAATTGGCATAACTATGTAATATTATGGTTTCTACTTTCTTAGTCCTTTTACATATGCTTTGAATGACATGTGTTATTAATATGTGATCTAATTCAAAGCCTATTTTTTAAAACTTTTACACACGTATACTTCAAAAATTGTTAGATTTTATTATGTCCAATATGTAGATTAAATGTCCTATTGGATAAAAAATATCTATCTTTTTTCTTCAAAATTCTATTTTATCTATTTTTTTTTCAAAATTCTAATTTTTTCATTTGTTGTAATAAAAATTATATATAAAAGTTAACAACTCTACCGTACAACACATAAAGCTTATATAAACTAAAGTATTTGTATTTTAGATCCTTATTAGATTATATTGCAATTGACATAAATATAAAAAAAAGAATAAATGTTATATTATTATAGAGATTCTTATACATAACAAATGTTTATGTACGAAAATATAATTATAATTATCTATTTCTATAAATTCCATGTTAACTACAGTTCAAGAACTTTTAACGAAATCTTTTTATACTTTTTATGTGGTTGTTCTGGTTGGTTGTATCAAGATAGCGTCGGAAATCTCGCCTGAAATGAAGTTGAAGATACCATCGTCAGTTTCTTTTAAATGGGAGAAAGAAATTGATGCTATATACTTAATTATTTTCTTATTTGATTCAATATAATTCACACTCGACGGATTCTGTAATAAATAATTCTTTACAATCTTCATCCAATAAAACATGTTTTATCAAAGAAATCTTTTCAAGTTGAAAATTCACACTAATTATGTTGGCAAGTTTATTTAATTTTGCTTTATTATGGAGAATTCGTGATATTATAATATATATTTTATTTAACATTATCATATTAGTTAGTGAAAGGTCTTAAAATTGACGGTATTTGAAAATAAGACAAATTTGAAATAGTAATTCAAATGTAGAGTGATTACGAGAATGACAATGTTCAAAATAAATAAAAACAAAACAGTAAATATTGTTGATAAAAACAAAAGCACTTGTTCTAAACGACCATTTACAGAAATACGTAAACGGAGTAGAAACCGGAATATGCTGACACCAGATTCTCTCATTTCTCTGCCTCATTTAAACAGTAAAAAGCGCGAGGCCGAAAAAAACTTATAGCGGTTTTTGTGATTTACGCTATTTTTATAATATTTTATATTTTTTAATTACGAAGTGAAATTAAAGTTCTAGAATATTGTGGAAAAATAGTCCAAATTTATTTACACTTAAGAAGATATACAAAGAAAATAATTTTACACACTCACAGAAGGAAAGAAAGAAATTTAAAGAAATACTAGAAAAACAGATAAGCGAAACAGATACGTATTAGCAAGAAGATAAGGCTTAAAATTGAATACAAGCAATGAGTACAATATTAAAACAAGTGAACGTCGCAAGCGATAGTAGCCGACTCTTTACCCGTAGTTAGCAAGCAGGCTACGTCACGCACAGCAAAAAAACTCGAAACAAGTTT
Source organism: Heliconius erato x Heliconius himera (assembly GCA_013421005.1). Classification (NCBI taxonomy): domain Eukaryota; kingdom Metazoa; phylum Arthropoda; class Insecta; order Lepidoptera; family Nymphalidae; genus Heliconius; species Heliconius erato x Heliconius himera. The sequence continues at coordinate 14,063 of JAATLQ010021151.1, read as the reverse complement.
GTCATGCGAATGCGCTGCGTGCGGATGAATTATAATAAATATAAATATTAACAATTTAGTTTTAAGTAAATTTGAAAATAGAATGTACTGTAAGTATATAATATTAATATATCGAATGAAATAGAAGTTTACATGTATTATTATTATTATTATTTATTTAATTTTGTTAAAAGATAATATTCACTACAAACTTATATAGGCACTGCATAATAAATTCTAAGAGCGTCACAAAAAAAATATCTCAATTAAACCAAGCGTGTCCATAACTTTATAAAACAGAATAACTCCATCAAATTGATAAAAATATGCACGCACAGAGCGGCGCACGCAGCGACCGCTGCACGTGGGTGTCTATCGATCTGCGTAATTGTATGTCTGAGCCTACGTCTGTCTACTTATCTACACGATACGATACGCGATACGGAACACGGATGTTGAACGCGAACTTGGCTCCACCCGTGACTGTGTTTGCGTTGTGTGCTATTTTTTTTTATGTTTGCTTGTTTTGTATTTTGTGTTATCTGTAGCAGTTTGCAATTTAATATATAATCTGTAGTGGCTGGAATTCTAAATAATTAAAGCTATTCAGTAATAGGTGGATACCCCATTGCATAAATCTGTAGGGATCAGTAATTCTAATGAAACTTATATTTAAGAATGATACATGATGGTAGAATAGATTACACTAGGGTTGCCTAAAAGAATTCTGCCGCAATCACCTTTAATTAATGTTTTTCGTAACTCGTTTTTGGAGAAAATTGCACTCATAGGTTTTTTATGTGAATCGCACATCATTTGAAAGAAAATCGCATAAAGAATTGGAAAAAAAATGGCAACTGTAGGGATCAGCTACAGTTTTAAGCAATGGGATCTTAGGCCATAATTTTGAATAATTTTAATATTTTACATAATATAATAATATTTTACATACAATAATATTTTACACTTTTATTAAATATACTTTTACAGTATTCAATCTTTAGTTCTTCAATTACTACTGCTATTGGGTGCAATCAGTTATCAGATGTATCCCAATTGCGGGATTTGGTTTTATTTGTTATTTTACTGTTTCATTTATAACTGTACAAACTTTGCAGTAATAATTGATATTTTTATATGAGCACGAACGCAGGCAGGTTTTTTGGTTTAATTTTTGAGCGGCGCTTGGAGTTATATTTTTTTAATATATACAGTTCATTTGATATTTAATTTTCTTCCCGAGCAGTGTCTACTTGACTACGACGGTTGATTTAACTAATAAATTAAAAAATCAAGAATATAAAATGGCCGCTACACGTGTACATTCTTGTTACATAAATTGAACATTATTCAAATTTTCAAATTAATCGACGCTAAGTGATTGTAATGCTCGTTAATATACTTATTTACATAAAAAATAAAACAAAAGTGAGATACATATAAGATTAGGTTGTATAATTTATGACGGTGACAGAATTGATGGGAATTTTTTTTTTAAAACTTTATATTCTGTGATAGTTATTACGCGACTTTGTCTGCGCTGGTTTCGTCTATGGATACACGTAAAATGCTTCTAATCGATGTTTTAAAACAACCGAAAACGAATGAATCGATCATGAACCTCAAAGAATTCCATTTAGTTTCTATTGCCGCCTTGAGAACCAAATTATTTTGGGTTTATTTTTCTTCCGCGTTTAAATTTATCGTTTATATGCGACTTCACCTCGTTGTGACATGACACATGACACTAAATGTCTGAAGTAATTACATAATTAACGCTATTCGATAAATGATTTACTTATATAGATTAATAGTTCCTGAGATTAGCAGGTTCAATCTAACAAATTTTATTAGTATAGAGTATCCATAAGTGTAGACAGTGTAGATAATACTTAATTGTACTTTTGTTTGTGCATTTTCACTAATTTTGGGACATATCAGTGCTGTTTTGTGCAAGAAGAGAACAATCTATTCTATAGATAAATACAAATATTTCGCTTTATATAATTTTCCTACAGCTATCATGTACAGTCATACAATTTTAAAGTGCACCATAGTGAAGTTCATTATGATATATACTTATAAAATAAATAAATAAATCAGCTTCACGCTGTATTACGCACACAGCAGGGTAGACAGAGGGAACCTAGTGTAAGACACTCCGTTCCACACTTTCTGCCGAATTCTGGATGCAAAGCGTGTTGAGTGGCAGAACTCAACGGCGCGCTTTGCCTCGACACCAGAGCGAAGAAATGAAAATATGAATCGAAGTAAATATTACATCTCCTCCAGTCGGTTTTACAGTCACACTTTGGGCCCCTGCGCCACGACTGGCCTCAATTTATACAAATACACTGTATATAAATTATATTGGGATTTATAGATTTATTTAGGCTCTCATAGAATCTTCCTATATCTCTAACACTAACCAAGCCGTTTGCATTTTGCTTATATCATAAGATATTACAACTACTTGTAGTTGTAATATTTATACATTTGAATAAACAATGTATTACCATCGCGAATGGTCAAGGCTTTATATATATATATATTTTGGCAACCATTTTAGTATTCAAATATAGTAAATAATAATGTATGTCGATGTAACGTCATAAAATTACTTATTAAGTTCAAGAACTTTTCTTATTCATATACATTATGTGAATATTTTTTCTATGTAAGTAAAAATAATTTATGTTTAATGAATAAAATTAAGCTGCAATCTCTTCTTTATAGTTATGGCAGAAAAATAATTAATAAATTTATCATAGAAAAGCGGGTAAATAATAAAATAAAATGTACATGCATAGATATACGTTATATATGTATGAGATATTTATTTAATGCCAGTCGTGGCGCAGCGGCACGAAGTGTGGCTGTGAAACCGACTGGCTGTGGGTTCGATCCCCACTCGAGGAGATGAAATATTTACTTAAATTTATATTTCCATTTCTTCGCTCTGGTGTCGAGGTTAAGCGCGGCGTTGAGTTCTGCTACTCAACACGCAATGCTTCCAGAATTCGGCAGAAAGTGGGGAACAGAGTATCTTAACACTAGGTTCCCTCTGCCTACCCTGCTGTGTGCGGGATGCAGCGTGAAGCTGATTTATTTATTTATTTTATATTTATTTATTAATAATAATTTTATGTCTTGAGAAAACAACAACGTGCCACTACACCTACATAAGACTCAAGAAGCAAAATGGCTAAACAAACTAACAAGTTAAGTTAAATAAAGGCGTTTAATGAGGAATGTTTGAAACTTTGTTATTTCAAAGTAATGTAGCCGCTGAACTGGTTTCTATTTCTGTCATAGTTATCTAGACTGTACCTGAGCTAATATAAGAACAAATCAAAATAGGGCTAGTGACTTAAACTTTCTAAACTTTGAATGGACATACAGTATCTACTTATGTTATTTTAGCTTCACGCTGTATCACGCAGGCAACAGGGTAGGCAGAGGGAACCTAGTGTTACAACTTTCCGTTTTCCTTTAAGACATTTCTATTACCAATTTGGCTTCCTTCCTTTTTTACTGAATTCTCGAGGCTTTGCTTATTAAATTTACCAGAGCGAAAATGAAATTTTTTTTTTTGCCCCCAAATGGGAATCGACTTTGAAACTATCGCGTTTACAGTCGCACGCTTTTGTCCCTGTTCCACGACCACGGCCTTCTTATAACCCTGCTATATGCGGTATACAGTATAAAACAAATCCCAGGATACATCAAGATCTCTCACAAACCTGAATTCGAAGTAATTTTCAACAACTTTACATTCATCATAGAACATATAAGCTACTTTAATTACGCAAAAACAATGGAATAGACAGAAACGTCTATACCAACTCATACCATATAGTGCGAGATACAAACATACGCCGCTCGTATCTCGAGAACAATAAGAACCATACAATAAAACCGCTCTGCACTTCAGCTACATGATATCTAACCAATATATACTCTATTTTCAAGAGGTAGAGTCCTAATTCGAAGGGCAAAATGGGGTTATAGCCCACCATGCCAGTACATTAATATGCAATTATAATAATACGATTGCATGTCCCAAGGCGTACGGAATGTTTCAATAATTCTCCTGCATAATAAACATTAACTTCTAAGAATACGGTTTGGTCGTACGACTTCGAAATTTCAATTTATTAGTCTTAAATAACATAATGGTAATATGGTGATGTAGTCATTATTGATATACATCATTTGGGGAAGTTTCGCGTTGTGTAAGTTGGTACGTGTAAGTTGGTTTCGGCAGAAAGTGGGGAACGGAGTGTCTTAACACTAGTTTCCCTCTGCCTATCCTGCTGTGTGCGGGATACAGCGTGAAGCTGTTTTTTTTTTTCATTTCTAGAGAGGGGAGGGGAGAGGGTAGACCATAAGAATCTCTACATAATGTTTTTTTAAAATTTAACGTTGGATCCCGTGCGGAACTGCGCCACGACTGGCTCCGTTTTTATCCATTCAGAGATAATTCATGCTAGGCGCTGGAATTCCAGCGCCTGATTATGTTGAATGCAACCCGGTAATGATTTATTTCTTCTATTGTCATTAAGGTTTTGAAATTAGGAAATCGAATTCAAAACTGCCGCTATAAACTTACATTAATCGCACATGTAAAAAAATATAAAATTTATTAACAAATAAATTTAAGGCCAGTCGTGGCGCAGCGGCACGAAGTGTGACTGTAAAACCGACTGGTTGTGGATTCGATCCCCACTCGAGGAGATGAAATATTTACTTACATTTATATTTCCATTTCTTCGCTTTGGTGTCGAGGTTAAGCGCGGCCTTGAGTTCTGCCACTCAACACGCAATGCCTCCAAAATTCAGCAGGAAGTGGGGAACGGAGTGTCTTAACACTAGGTTCCCTCTGCCTACCATGCTGTGTGCGGGATACAGCGTGAAGCTGATTTAATTTAAATTTAAGAAAATATAATAAAAAAAAATTAAACACTTGTCACGTAATAAAATCAATAAAATGATATTTGAGTTAATCGTACTAAAACTACAAATGGTTAATATTGTTTTCCTCTAAATAACACGTAATAAAAAATATGTTCATATTAAAAATACAATATTATATTATTTCTCTGGTCGTTTGAAAGAAAATTTAAATATCTATTCTATCAGTAGGTAGTGCTGGTACCGCCAACAACACTAAAATCAGATACGAGTCGTACATACAACGCCATTAACATTTAAAATTATGTTCTCTATAATAATATGGTTATCTTATTCTCGATCGGAATTGACAAACAGAATATCGTATTTAAGTTTGCATCGTAAAACTAGAAGTTATATATTAATAAATAGCTCGACTCTTTCTATTTTATATAGAGACCGTCGTGGCGCAGTGGCACAAGGATGTGACTGTAACGCGACTGTTGTGGGTTCTATCTCCACTCAAGGGAATTATTTGTTAACATTTTTATTTCTCCTTTCTGGCACCCGTAATATTTTAACACTAGGCTTTCTCTGCTTACCCAGCTGTATTTTTTTTTTACTAATGTATTGTATGTGGCTTCGTTCCTAACGAATTATCATTTATAAAATTAGTACAATGTATTTTATTTATAATATCTATGTATAATATCGTCGGCTTACCTGTTAACTCCGTTATCGTTCTTTCTCGTTATTTTATTTTTCAAAAGTTTTAAGATATATACAAAATTAACCGTTTTTTATTTTATATTACAATTTTCAAAATTGTATAATCTATCGGATAACATAGTATATTAAAATTTTTTATCTTGAAAATTTACTTAAAAGGCTGTTTACACTCTAAGCTGAAGATATTTTATTAAATAACTATTAAACAAAATCTTTCCTTTATAAAGACTTTTTTAGAAATTATATTTATAACAACTATATATATTATGTTCCATATATTTTACTCCTTTTTGTCATTTTCCACCCGCTACAGAAGTTGCGTGTCGGATGGCGGAAACCAACGCAGCGCTTTGACCTAAAACTTAGTAGTTTATTCGATTAAAATTAGTTCGGCCGAATAAGCAGAGATATCGAGTCTTGTATTTGTAATTCAATACAGATAATATACTTAAATGATTTGTAAAAAAAAAAACATTACCTACATGTAAACCTACATGGTCAATTAAATTATTTTATATTTTAATAAATTATGTAAATGTTGCCATGTACAAAGATCGTAATAAAAATATACATATATACATAAATTAAAGTTTTATATTCCACTGCATTTGTGTAGATGCGCTCTGAGGTCAACGGAACGGTTCCCAACGAGAAAAATAAAGCTAATTTTATAAATAGTCTCTATTTAGTATGCTGACAATGGCCCTCGTACATGCAAATCGTATGCGAAATACATACGCCACCATTTGAATTGCATCAGGCGGCCGTTTTAAATTTACATTTCGTGATTGGCAATTGTTCAGATTAACGGTGTATTCAATTTTGCCGGTTAGTTTTTGCACTTAATACGCTGCCGCGTGTGGGAGTGCTCTATGTGCGGATAGAACGCTAGGTGTCGCATATTTTTTACTTGGTCGGTTTATTTTCGCTTGGTAACAGCGATTCGCTGGAGCACTTATGTGCAGGTTCTATGGTATTATAGCCTTTATGGGTTTAGCTATAAATGTGAGAATGGCCTGATGTTTAATATTTGCAGCGGTGGGTACAGTTGTTTATAGACGCGAGGGCGACACGCTGCCCAGGGCGCTTTTAATTTTAGTACTAAACATTCATACTAACGTTTATATGGAAAAATATATAGATTGTAATAATATGTGAGGATACTTTAAAGGATACTTTACTTTTACTTAGCTTTATGTCAATAATAAAATCCTATTCCGATTGACTTTTTCTTAGTTAATTTATTAGATTTCACACATAGGCGTATCTGGAAATATTTTCTGGGTTTTGTTGATTTTCTGTTGTTTTTTTTGTAGTAAAATTTCTGGGGCACCGCACCATTATGTTAGTGGGTTCTTTATTTCTACGTCCATGATTTCACATAGTACCCAGTATGGGTATTTACTAACAACAAAATAAGAAAAGTAAACGGGATCCGCAGTAAATAATTTACAAAATATAATAGGTTATAAAAAATGAATATAAAATTTATCTTTCAGTTCAGTGATGTAGAGTTGAATGTTATTTCACTACATTTGTTTCATTTCTTTTAAGGAAAATACGAACGTGAAACAGAAATTAAATCAAATATATTTTTTTCTTTTTTTCAGCTTCACGCTGTATCCCGCACACAGCAGGGTAGGCTATGGGAACCTAGTGTTAAGACACTCCGTTCCCCACTTTCTGCCTAATTCTGGAGGCATTGCGTGTTGAGTGGCAGAACTCAACGTCGCGCTTTGCCTTTGCTTTGCTTTAAGTAAATATTTCATCTCCTCGAGTGGCGATCGAACCTATAACCAGTCGGTTTTACAGTCACACTTTGTGCCGCTGCGCCACGACTGGCCTCGATCGAAATATTTTTTTAGAATCTAAATATTTAAAATATATAGAAATATTTTTTGCACCGCGAACAACATGTAAACACGCTTTCTATAATAATAAATACACAGAAATAGCAGTTCAACCGGTTATATTAAGCTCGATATTCTATCATTAAAAATGAACAAGTGATTTGTATTGTATATTAATCGATTTTACCTGTTTGCGAGTCTTTGTTTAGGTTTGTAGATGTTAAATGTATTTTTTATTCGGGGTAAGTTGGCAAAAGGATATATCTTAATGAGGACGGGGCGTCTTAAAACGAGGTTCCCAGGTACTGCCAGGTACCCTTCTATGTGCGGGATATAGCGTAAAGTTAAAAATAAACAATCTATAATTTTTATATTTTCTTTTTCTTTATGCATATACAAACACTACAAAGTATGTAATGATAATTGTGAAAAATCATTGCGTTTTGCATTTCTTGCTTTTTAAAATATAGCGTGGCAACGGAATCCAAAGTTGTAGGCATATATAAAGATATTTTCTGGTGGGTGGGTCTGGACTTTAGCTTAGCACAGATATATTTGTGTAAATGTTATTGTTTTTATTTGTTTAGGGGGTAAATTTTTTATTAGTAAAAGTACCCCAGAAATTAACATCCGGCTTTCTCTCTTTCTATGCCAATGACTGTAGGTAGTATTCCGTACGTCTGGTTTCCCGTTCAATCCGAGTGACAAGATAGGTTATGGGTGTATATGGAATTAACTTTTCATTTCGCTTTAGGAGAGAAAAGTATGGTGCTGAGATCCGCCTTTCGATGAAGTAACCAGAATTTGATCGGAAAGTGAAAAACGGAGTGTCTTGTCACTATTTTGATAGTGTAAAGCTGAAAAAAAAACATTCCTGTGGTATTCGTACCTATAATCTTGGCGTATAATAATGTATGCCATATATAATTGTGTACATTATTTCTAGGCTCATATAATATAGTGAGTTTTAAAAATGAATAATAAATACTAGTGACCTAGTGGGGCAGGACGTGGCCAAGGGCGGGTCGGCCAAAGTCAAACGCTTGAAGCAATGTAGTGTTTTTTTTCTACAAATCTGATTTATATGTAAATTTAATTACACTATAAATAATTATATTAATTATTTTGAACCCGCCGTGGCGCAGGGGAACAAATGTGTGACTGTAACGCAACGGTTATGGGTTGTATCCCCACTTAATGAATTATTATTTGTTAATATTTTCAGTTTTTCGGTCTGGCACTAAGGCGCAAGTCCGGCGTTAAGTTCGTAAAATGAGCAAAAGAGTGTCTTAACCCTCTGCCTCCCTGCTGTTGTGGGATACAGCGTGAAGCTATTTTTTTACGACAATTATAGTATATTGGCTATAAATGTCAATTGTTGAGATAAAGTACACGCTATAAACTACGAGTACATCCATAAGTATACAATTAAAAGGAGCATCATATCGGATTTCTTATATGAAATCACGATTTCTTATATGAAACTATTAAAATAAACTTTTAAAATTGAGATGATAAAGTACATTTATTTCTTTCTATTTATTTATCACTTAATGCAAAATAAAAGAAGACTATCAACAATCATATATGTATTAATTAAATTGTTACACAGATATACGTAGCGTATTCCAAAAATACTTTTTTCTGTTTAATTAAATAACACTAGCTAACTAATTACAAATTCCATTAAACCAACAAATGTTACTTTCGTCTAATTTAACAAATTAATTGTATTTAAAGTGACTCGGTAAAAAACATTTATATTTTAAAATTAATAGTAATTACTAATTACATAAAATTTTAATGCTGAATATATATCTTATTCACGGACTGTAGTTTTACGGTCATCGTAAAAGCCTAGCCTTTTCAGTAGTGGCGCAGGGGCACAAAGTGTGACTGTAAAATCGACTGGTTGTGGGTTCGATCCCCACTCGAGGAGATAAAATATTTATTTACATTTATATTTTCTTTCATTTATTTACATTTTTATTTAAGGCCAGTCGTGGCGCAGCGGCACGAGGTGTAACTGCAAAATCGACTGGTTGTGGGTTCGATCCCCACTCGAGGAGATGAAATATTTACTTAAATTTATATTTCCATTTCTTCGCTCTGGTGTCGAGGTTAAGCGCGGCGTTGAGTTCTGCCCCTCAACACGCAATGCCTCCAGAATTCGGCAGAAAGTGGGGAACGGAGTGTCTTAACACTAAGTTCCCTCTGCCTACCCTGCTGTGTGCGGGATACAGCGTGAAGCTGATTTATTTATATTTTCATTTCTTGGCTCTGGTGTCGAGGCAAAGCGCGGCGTTGAGTTCCGCCACTCAATAAGCAATGTCTCCAGAACTCGGCGGAAAGTGGGGAACGGAGTGTCTTAACACTAGTTTCCCTCTGCCTACCCTGCTGTGTGCGGGATACAGCGTGAAGCTGATGTCTACTTACTTGCCTACTTACTTGTACTTAATAAGTTAGCAACTATGCTATAACGTTTGAAACACGAGTGGTTTTTTTATTATTAAAAACTACCATAAAACTCGTCTGTAATGGCCTGATAGTAATTTGTTACATGAAATTTGCATCAATTAACATTGTTTTTGATAATTATGATGTAAAGTGCTTGATTCGCTATTATTGCATTAGAGTGTGGATTACAACTTTAAAAAATGATTTTTTTTTTATGCTTCAGCTTTAAGTGAACACTTTATTTCCGTTAAAGGACTTCCGGTCTTCACTTTCTGCCATATTTAGGTGGCATAACATGTTGAACGGCGGATCTCAACTCCGAACTTTGCTTCGTTGTGCTTATCTAGAGCGAGGAGATGAAAATAGTTGATTTCCTTGAGTGGGAATCGAACCCACAAGTTGCCTCATATTTAAATAATTTAAACAAGTGTGCATATAGTCAAACTAATAAAACTTATAATATTTGACTAAAAGTTGAAATTTTCTTAATGGTTATATTAAATTAAATGAAACATTTATTGACACATCATGTTATTAAATTATTTTCCAATAAGAAATGGTACAGAAGAGCGAGAAAATCCTTGCTCTGGAAAGACAAACAGCGGCTTGAGTTCCGCCACTTTTTAGTGTCTCGAATTCGGCCGAAAAGCGAAGAATGGAGTGTCTTAACACAAAAATTTCTTTCTACTCTGCCGTATGCAGAAATCAAGACATAAATGAACATTTAGTGGTAGAGTATGAATTCATATATAGTTCATATATGTCATATCTACATATATTATATATGCTTATACAGCAAACATCAATCAACTATAAATATTACTAGCACTTTTATTTTCTAGCTATAAAATAATGTATTTTTGTACATTTTCAACACTCAATAACAACGCAAATTAGTAATGTAATATAATTTTTTGACCATACTTATGACATACTTAATGACTCGGTTCTATGTAGTTATTGAGAAGAGAACTCATAATGTCTAAAGACAAACTTTTCGCTGAATTCTGGAGGCATTGTGTTTTGATTGGCGGAACTCAACGCCACGCTTTGACTCATGTATTTTCTTTTTTATTTAAATATGAGTAGGTCATGTTTGTAAAAATAACGTTAGAAATTTATAAAAATTAAAATTAAAATAAATTAGCTTCACGCTGTATCCCGCACACAGCAGGGTAGGCAGAGGGAACCTAGTGTTAAGACACTCCGTTCCCCACTTTCTGCCGAATTCTGGAGGCACTGCGTGTTGAGTGGCAGAACTCAACGCCGCGTTTAACCTCGACACCAGAGCGAAGAAATGGAA
>JAATLQ010021140.1:0-22052 GCA_013421005.1 Heliconius erato x Heliconius himera | reverse complement strand
ATATATATATATATATATATATATATATATATATATATATATATATATATATATATAAATAATATTACTGAAACAATTATAAGTTGTTGACAGCATTTACTTAATTACATGTTTTCAGAACGCAATCACTAGTGCGGTGACAGCTGTCAGTTGTCACAGATCAGATGCAATCAAAATATTAGAATAACGTTAACGAAAAAAAAGAAAGAAAAAGTAAAAAGAAACTGTAAACTAAAGCGGGTAAAATCACAAAAACAAACTAATTAAACAAAAAATAAAATTAACAGAAAATAAAACAACACAGAACATCAATAAACACGCACAAAAGTAATTGTAGTATGCAAACATCATGCCGGAAAAAGGTTACTTTTTGATGCAGCGTTTAGGCCGGTTAGCGAGCATCGTTGGGGCAGTTTAATACATTTTGATAAAAAAGCATATGTATTATAAAGATTATCGTTTATAACATCATTTTAGTAAGGCTTACCACAGTATACTGATATAATTTAGAATGATAAAATATACAAATATTATGTTTTTAATATACTTAGTTTATTCATATACTTTTCGTTGATCCATAAAAGAGTTAACAAAATTTACCACAAGAAGTATCCAATAAATATTTATATGTGTTATGAAAGTATACGGTTAACTCATAAATATATGTGTTTTGGGTAGGAATCAAACCCACTATCTACTATCTAACGCGTTGACTTGTTAACTTTTGTATAACAATTATTAAAAAATAAATTAAATAAAATCAAATCAGCTTCACGCTGTTAGTGTTAAGACACTCCGTTCCCCACTTTCTGCCGAATTCTGGAGGCAATGCGTGTTGAGTGGCAGAACTCAACGCCGCGCTTTGCCTCGACACCAGAGCGAAGAAATGGAAATATAAATTTAAATAAATATTTCATCTCCTCGAGTGGGGACCGAACCCACAACCAGTCGATTGTACAGCCACACTTCGTGCCGCTGCGCCACGGCTGGCCTCAAATTATTATATTAAAAGACAATTTATCCAGTAAAATATTAAGCATATGAAATTCAAAAATTTTGATTATATCTTAACTAGAGTAGACGAGCGCAGGTGAGCTAGCGCTATTCCTTATACCGCATACTATTTGTTATGGTAAGCATGACGTTTATCAAAAAGCTGACATTTTATTGGTATCGTGAATTTTTCCCGCAAGTCTCAAAAAGGTTAAATACTGTTAAACTTTTTAAATAAAGCAATTCATTAAGTTCAATTTTAATTTTAGCCATATATATAATCAAATATTAATAATATTATATTTGAACATTACAGATTTTTCAACAGTATAGAGAAAAACTGTCATCAAACTCTTCATATATGCATTCTAGACTCTCTACTCATCCTATGTACGTGACAAATACCCCCCGCTGTTATTATTATCTACTGTATTTTTGAAGGTCAATCGAGTTTTCTTCCCTTTCAACTCAAGCAGGGCAGAGGAAGCCTAGTGATAAGATACTCCGCCCTGTTTTCAAACCTTGCGTATTGTGTTTTATCTTTTTAACAAACCATAAAAATGGAAAATAATGATTATTTTCGATAAACGAGTCCGACTTATACTTAAACGGTTTTTCTAATATATCTTCCATATACAGACAGCGATCAATAACAATTTTCTTATATGTATACATTATACAAAAAGTAGGAGGAAGTAAACATACTAGTATATTTTACATTAATATTTTATATACTGTAGCATTTCCCTAGTATCGTATTTCTCCGAAGAGACTATAAGAATTATATATTAAGGTCATGCTAGTAACACAATATTGATTTACAACAAAACAAATATAATATTTCGGTGCAAAAAATACTGATAACTATTTCACACGTTTCAAGGAAACTCTCGTAGGACTATTAAATGAGAAAAATCATAGAGCACCCAGCATCCAGTGGAGGCCATGATTGTTTTCGCCAATTGGTTTTTATTGGCCGTTTTCTTAGAAACCTCTCTACGCTTTGGCAAAACAATAATATATTTCGTAGAAAATACGAGTTTGTAGGTGTATATATTATTCCGGAAGAAGTAATTGCCCTTGTGTAAATACATATGTTATTGTGGGAGAAACAAAAGTTATAAGTCAATTCGTATGTCAGGGGTATATGTGAAAAATATTATAGTATCTTTTTATAGAAGGAGGCTAAACGAATTCTGATCTATACTCCACGCTAATATAATGCAAATGAATGGTTTGTTTGATTGAACGTGCTAACCTCAGGAATTATTGATTCTAATTGTTTTTTTTTGTCTTGAACAGTTCATTTATCGAAGAAAACTATAGGTTAGTTGCGATCGGAGTTACCGCGTGCACTTAGCACAACTCTAACAGCTAAATATATACATATATGTATTAGGGAATTAACAAAATATACCAAAATCAAGAGCTATCTATGTTTTCCTGACTATAAATGAAAATATAATGAAATAAACCATAAACACTATTGTTCTGTCATACATGAAAAACTAAACTTATTAGTTAAGTGATTAAGAACGCAATTAATTAACTAAGAGAACTTGTTAATTTCATGCTGATATTCGGAAAAACATATGTACGTGTTGCACACCCATTTTAGCACCGACCAATGTAAAGAGTAGTTTAATCAACTTTTTTTTATTAGCTTCACGATTTGTCTCACGCATGGCAGGGTAAGCAAAAGGAACCTACTACCTAAGCTCAACGCCGTCCTTTGCTTCAACGCCAGAGCGAAAAAATAAAAATATTCAATATTTCATTTCCTCGAGTGGTAATCGAATCCACAACCGGTTTGCATTCACATCAAATTAAATAATGAAGCTGTAACTTTCATTAAATAAATTGTACCGTTGTTGTGTAGTTGTTTGCATGTTTGCGTGAGTAGAAATAGAAAATCACGTTTTTTCCCGCTCCCGCAGGAATTCCGGAATATCCTCTTGGCCCCTAGTGCCAGCCTCCCCCCCCCCCCCTTTCTAACTTACCTCCATCTCATTTGAACTCTAACTCTCTCTCGGTCATGTAGTTTCATCTGTCACTTATACTATAATAACCAATTTAAAAAGAAGAGACACTATTATTGGAATATGTTAGTGAAGGCAAAATATCAAGGACAATGTATCGATTGTAAGATGACTACTCCTTTGGGGAAAGGTGTAGTTTAGCTGCAAAATATTTTATTACATTTTTCCTGTTGAAATAGAAAATACTGTAGATATTTCCTTTTAAAATCTACACCTATTTAATTATGAAGTACCACCAACTTAAAAGCAACACACCCGAAGCTTATCTGATGTTATACGGAGTCGTAGGCGGATCACTATCGGTCACATAATGTGACCATAAAAAAGATTAAAATCTCATTTTTCTAATTCCTGTAAGAATTTCGAGTCTCTATATTAAGAGAAGATTCCCTAAAGTCCCCAAGAAACATACATGCTGAATTTCAGCGTTCTACGTCTCTTAGTTCCATATGTTTTTTGTATATCAGTAACTAGCGAGTTTTTAATATAAAAATGTATATAATAAAAATCTTCATAAAGTATCAATTTTAAGCCAAGTAGTACCAAGAAATTAGTAAATAACATTGAATATTTTATTATGAACATGTTTATTATTACTTGAATTATTTGAACAGTTAATTATTATTGAAGTCCAATAAAGGAATAACTCATTTTAGGTCTGTGTTTTCAAATAACAAAACAATTTAGAAAGCATCAATATTTAAGAAGAATTTCCTTTTAATTATATTTTAATCTGCAAGTAAATTTCAAGGTTTTTTATATTAAATTGAATTATTTAATTTAATATCATTTACTGTGCTTTAATCATAATTATGGAGTTAGTAATTTACGATTTTTTTATTTCAAGGTATATTATCTCAAATATTGTTATATAATTTAAAATCAGCTTCACGCTGTATCCCACACACAGCAGGATAGGCAGAGGGAATCTAGTGTTAAGACACTCCATTTTCTACTTTAAGTTCTAGAGGCGTGACGATTTGAGTGGCGGAACTCAACACCACGAAGAAAGAAATGAAAATATACATTTAAATGTTACTTTTGTTTCGGTCAACTGTCTTTAATGTCAATAAGTTGTTAAATAAAAAAACAGTAAAGCTTACCACAACATTACATTGTTAAAGCGATATTTTCAACGAGTAATAGGACTGTCGTCGTTTAAATAGCTTCTTTAGTATCAGTATGGTTCCGGGACTAATTCCTGTAACAGGGTCAAGGAAAGAAAGGATTACAATTAAAACAGCTTTTGCAATTAAAAAAAACTCTATAACCGGATCACGTCTCGAACACTTTGCAGTTTTCAAAAAAAGTATAATACTCGACTTATGTCGTCTTCTCCAAACCGGCTAAAATAAAATGCTTTAGCTTTCGCCATCTACCAAATAATAAATAAAAATTCAACGCAACTAATTGCTGGATTTAAAATTTTTGCCCAACCCTAGTATAACTGATTCGAACCGATTCCGAAAATCATTAAAAATATGATTTAATGAATAATATTTTGGCTTGGAAACTTTAATAGTAGTGATCGTGAGTAATATGTTGATTTTATTATTCATAATTAACTATGTTAATTATGAAATACACATAATGTATATTATAATTTTTTTTATTTATTTATTTTACAACTCATATCCAAGATACATACTATTTATTACATTAGGTGGGATATGAATATCAAAAGAATTGTTAAAGGGCTTGATTTATAAAATACAGTAAATAATATAATGAATTTAAGCTTGTTTTATTTTAAAAAATAAGTTATATTTTATTTGAAATATTTATTTAATTAAAAATTAAGTGACAAAAAAGCTTTAGTAATTAATTATCCAAATAGCCCGAGTGCATGTCAAACGATCATTAAGTAGTATTTTGCTTCTGTTACATCATCCTAAAGCAAAGTGTACACCTACGATTGCCTATGTATATATACTGAGATTTACGCAATATAATAAAATAATTTAGAAACCAATCACAGTATTTAAAAAAATGTGTCACTTTGAGGCCAGTCGTGGCAGAAGCGTGTGACGGTACGTATAAGTACGGACGTATTCACACTCGAGGAAATTAAATATTTAATATTTACCTTTCTTCGCTCTTGTATCAGGGTAACTCACGGCGTTGAGTTCTGCCACTCAACACGCAGTGCTTCAAGAATTGAGCGGAAAGTAGGGAGTAGAGTGCCTTAACAACATCCCTGACTTATACCTCTGTCTGGGTAGGTGTACTGGATAGGATAAGACAGGGGCCCACAAATAGCAGGTGCTATATGTGAAACAGAGCGTGAAACTATATCATTAAGATATTCTTATTCTACAAATAATGTAGAGAAAACCTAGTGATAAATTATTCTAGTTATTAGATATTTTGTAATTTAGAGTCATTGCTTAATAGACTAAGAAGAGCAACAAAACAAAAACGCACTACGTAGCGTTCGGAAATCGACATATAAACATTTTCACTCAAATACTGTTGGCCCGAATCCTGGCCATTAAGCAAAACATTTATTAGAATTATAAAAAACAAAATATCGTTTTAAAAGGATTTTAATTAACTAAACAAACAATAATGTTCTTTACAAGAAATAGTAAATCTTAATATTGCTATTTTATTTTATACAAAAGGGTTTACATAAAAAATCAATACAACAAAAAGAAAAAACAATCATACACAGTAGGAATTACTCTTATTCAACGAAATATTCATGAATTGGAATCTCATTTTAAATAATATTTATTTTTAAAAAATCTGCTGAAAGTGACTACAAAATCAAAAAAACAAAAAATAGCTTATCATTAGATCAACTAACAAACAAATAGTAACAAAAAGAACTACAACACTATTTACTATTCATTAATTTATACAGACTACATAATTTAATCCTACGTAAATAAGGAAATGCACCACACAGCAAATGTTTCAAAAGTAAATACTCGAAATTAGCGATCCAGAAACATAAACAAGACTAGCTCGAGCACTCACAAACTACTGTAAATATTTGCTTGACCAATGCACAGAGTTGTCTAAGTGAAGTTCTATGCAGATATGACTCTATAATTGGAATGCATATTGCTATTACTTGATTATCAAAGAATCACGATTTTTTGTTAGATTTTTTATACCAACATACCATATGTTGCAAAGTAAATTCGAAATTGGAATAAAACTACAATTTCTCCTTTTCGTCTATTTAAATGCCACAGGTTAAAATTTGCATCTAACGTTAAACTTACACCACATAATAATTTCCCTAAGTAAAATTTGAACTCAGAACTCATTGCATCAGTATCAGTAACATTAGTCATACAGTCCAAAATAATAAAATTCTTCATAATATTTTAATACAAAATAATAGATACTAACAAATATTATTTAATATAATAAATCTGTTATTTATAAATTATAAAAAATTACTTATATAAAAAATATATTATTCCATAATAATTGTATAATATGAATTTCACCTTTAAGGTGTAACGAATACTACGAAATACATAGCAGTTTGCGACGATCTACATATTACTCTATTTTTATGGAAAAGTTGATTATTTATTTTTATTTTTCACCTATTCCGTTTTTCCTAACCAGAATAGTGATTCACATAGTTATTAAACAACAATTCTTTATGTATAATTCGAACCCACAACCATCCATCACATATCTAACGACTTTAAGTGTATAGTTTTTTTCATTAATATACGAAAAATTTATCGTATTACCAAAATCATAATTGAGATTACAGTGTGCTTAAATAAAATTAACATACTGTTAATTTTTATTTAAACTGCCTACTACTTCATCTAATATTTCCAGTATCGAATTTTCACTCGATGATCTTATTCAATGTGAAGATTGAAGTAATATATGACAGATATAGACAGACAGATATAGACAGATAAAAGTCGAAAGCTTTGAAATATGAAATTAGAACTGCATCAGCTAAGATATTAAAAAGCTATTAACATAAATAAAAAATAATTGTATAAAATATGAATAAGAATCTACAATCGAATCGCACAATATGAATAAAATGACTTTCATGACATAATGTATAATAATCTTACAAGGTACGGTAATTGGTATCTCCTTTTGA
The DNA here is from genome assembly GCA_013421005.1 of Heliconius erato x Heliconius himera. NCBI lineage: Eukaryota > Metazoa > Arthropoda > Insecta > Lepidoptera > Nymphalidae > Heliconius > Heliconius erato x Heliconius himera. Next base: position 14,927 of record JAATLQ010021140.1, on the reverse strand, counting down.
GCATGAATCCAACAATCTACGTCCAATTATGGTCTTTATAAGTGAAATCATTGAACTTTATACGCATGGCAACAGTCAACTTTTATTCGAGAAAATATTTGTATAGAAAATATTTTCGTTCACCGGACGAGACGTTTTTATAATAAAAGGAAACTTGTTAAATTACGATTATTTTTACTCATTTTCGATATTCTAGGAGATAAGTGATAAATCACTCCGTTCTATACTTTCCACCAACTTCGAGACACTAGAACACGGAACTTATTAGCAACAACGTAGACGATTCATATGAACAAGCATATATAATACTGTAACGTATGGTAGCAATAATAATTAGAGAGTAATGTAGCTGGAATTCTCTTCAAATTCAATCCTTTTACGTTAAATAAATCGTAAATACAACTGAATAGTTCTAGTTTACTAAAATTTATTTACTCCAAGCATCTGTGCACAGTTTTAAAATGTACTTACTCTTTAATAATCTGTTCATAGGAACCTCACGGAAAATACATTAAGACGAAACTTTTAATTCACATTTTTTTCTTTATATTTTACTTTTTTTTACTTTTTACTAAAAAACTGTAATAATTGCTAAAGTAATTGTTTTTCTTTTCTAAATGAAAATTACTAAACTCATTTATTATTATAACTATTTTCCTTTGTAAATATTGGCTTAATAGAAGTTTCATTTACATAACAAACACGTTTCCATAAAGTTAGTGAACAATTAAAATAACCATCAACAGAAGACCAACAGTGAAGCACTACGAGAATTAATTGAGTGCTATCCAGGCCTCAATCGAGTAATAAACAAATTTGCGTATTCCGCAACACAGTTATTTACTTGGGAAAATTATAACAATGTCAATGTGAAATATGTTGTTTATTTACATATACATGTTAAATATAATATTATGGATATAACCTATTAGTTTCTTAATTTCTGTACAATCCATTTTTTTACACTAAAAAAACTACATATCACAGGTATATTAAAGTCTTTAATAAATAAAAAACAAATTTTAGAGTATTTTTTTAGTAATTAATATAAAATAATAAATAAACTACACGATTTTAAATTTGATGCAACCAAACTCAATAAAAATACAATATGTTGGAAATATCCAAATCGACTTTTTCAATGAATAGTTCTAGGCAAAATTAGAAGTTAAATAATTTTTACATTAGATCACCACTATTCTGTATATTTCTGCAATGAATTACTAAATATACTTAATAAAAACATATTTCATTTTTTACAATAAAATTATCCCCTGTAAAATCCCAATTTATCTACAAAAAACAATAAATCGAACAAGTTCACTAACCTCCTGTAACCCGTGCTTCCCTAGAATCGTCGACGATCAACAGGTGCGGTCGACGGAGCTCGAGCTCCGGAGCTGAGCTAACTCGCGGCACGCCCATCGCGTATCACAGTCTACGCGCGAATGCTACGGCGCTACGGCGTAGACAGGTAGAGTTGTTGGACCTTGAATTCCTTTTGTGTATATATATGCTTTAGTGAATTATTATAATGAATTTTATACTGTTTTATATTTTTTGTTATTATAAATTTAATTAGTTATGATTTTTATTATATATATAATATGTAAGTGCAGTGGATTTAGATAAAGAACTTAAAGTTACTATATTTTTTTATAGTAACTTGAACTTTAAGTTCTTTATGTAGATTGTCATTATTTGAAACATAATATGTTCTTTTTATTTATTTTTAGTTTTTTTTAATATTTAAATCCAGAAATCTAAAAGATTAAATTAATTATTATAACAATTTTTTTATTGGAATGATAAGATCTACACGTAATTGTTTTTTTTTAAATTACTCAGGTTGGTGTAGATAAATTCATGAGATAATGATTTTTCATTTTAGTTACTTTTCTGTAAGCTCTTTCATATTTTCTAACGTACTAAGAATTGTAGATGTGGTGTGACTTACTTTTACTTTTGCTCGTTCTTTACTAATAAAAACGAAAACTATAAAGAACATGCGGGAAATTATAAGTTTCATTTAATTATATGATAAAGTAATGATTTTATTGATCGAGATTTTAATCTCGTGAGGATATCGTCACACTATATTTCATAAGAGACGCGTTGGTTATAGATCTCATTGAATCCCGTTTTATGTAATGCTAAAACGCATAGTCCAGTTGTTTGTGTGGAGGTATTGAACATAAATTTTAACATAAAAATATTTCTATAGAATAGACAAAAAAAATATGATTAAACAAAGTATAAGATAAAAAAAATGTTCTTTTGCTATTCATCATAATCTTCATATACATTATAACACTTAAGATCATCCTGGCGCCGTGACACAGAATTTTGCTGTAAACACGACGGTTGTGGGTTTGATTCCCACTCGAGGGAATAAATAATGTTCATTTCCTCGTTATGGTAACAAGACAAAACGTGGCGCCAAAATGTGCTACTCAACACACAAAAATTCTCAAAAAAGTCTCAAAAATTGGGCAAAAGATGGGGAACGGAGTGTCTGAGGTCTAAATTTTCTCTGAGTACCCTGCTAAATGCAGAATGTAAAAAAAATGAAAGTAAAAAAAATATCTCTGTGTTAATTTTGATGAAAAAAAATAGAGCTTGTTACAAATATTTATAATATTTGTAAAATTAAGTATTGTAGCTGCATTCAGTATTTTCTGCTTTAATATAAAATATTAATATAAAATATAAAAGGATAATGCTTTAATATAAAATATTAATTTAAATATTTTTCTGTTATTTAATATAAAGAAAACTGAACGTAGCAGTTAGAAATAATATTGTCATTTTGTTATTGTTCAATTATTATTTTATTAAGTGGAAGCTTGGAAAAACTTCTTCGTATGATTCACTATGTAAATTTTAAAATTAGCTTCTGCGAAGAAAAACGTTATAAGATGGAATTTTAATAGCTTTTCAAATCTTCTGAATGTAGTAGGGTTAGCATATAAAACCTAGTGTTGATAATTTATTTTATACTTTTCTCAATTTTTTGTCACATTGCATAATAAGTAACAAAACTTTATTACGTACATTATATAGAATGATAATATTCGTTCCATGTATCGTCTTAATTTTAGCTGAATGCAAATTAATCATAGGATTTTTAAAATAATTTTCTTTTATTTATATTGTGCGAAATTTTTAAGATTTTAATTTGTTAAAAAAAATCTGCTTCACGCTGCACACAGCAGGGCAGGGGGGAAACTAGTATTAAGACACTCCGTTTTCCACTTTTCACCGAACCATTACGTGTTGAGTGGCGGAACTAAACGCCGCGCTTTGCCTTGACACCAGAACGAAGAAATAAAAATATAAATTTAAATAAATATTTCATGTCCTCGAGTGGGGATCGAACCCACAACCAGTCGATTTTACAGTCATACTTAGTGCCCCTGCGCCACGACTAGCTCTGAAATATTTTTTTTTGTTTTAATAATTTATTAAAACATAATAAAAAAACTATTTTAGCGATTCGTATACATAGTAGGTTTGCCATATTATTTATTTATTTTATTTTAGTCACCTTCAATTATTCCGTTTTTGTTGTTGGCGCAGCAAGCTCATGCGGTAGAAGGAAAGGTATAAAAATTTATAGAAAAAAAAAGTTGTATGAGTCGAAGACCCCCTTGATAGAAAATGGTTACCGTTGCCGGAAATGGAGTGTCTTAACACTATGTTTCCTCTGCCTATCCTGCTGTGTGCGGGATACAACGTGAAGCTGATTTATTTATTTATATCTGTCCATTATTTTATCAATGTGTATAGATTGTTTAAAAGTATTGGAAGCTTACAGTCAAACAAACTACTGTGAATTATAAGCATGCTTATTACATACATTTTTATAATTCACAATATTATTTATATTGAACGTACGCATTAATATTCTTCCACCAAATTTAATAAAATTACAGCGTTAGCTTTCGCTATGAAACAAGGAAAATGTTGATCAATAATTCTCTTTGTTATCGTAATTTACAAGATATATGTATGTGAAATATATATGTGTAAACATTGTATGTTAATATACTTGTATTCTATATTATACTTTTAAAATGTTATATAAGCTTAATTGAAAGATTAATAAAACCTTCATTTTGTAAAGAAAATTCAATGTTTGCAAACAAGTTTTCAAAAATTTAAATTTGAGACTTATATAGCTTAAACCAGGCGGCTTATCCACATATAATGAAAAAAGTTGACCGAAAACAAACCGAATTCCAATCTTCTTTTTATACTAATATTCAGTTAGAGGTTTTTTTTTTTCACAACAACTTAAGGTCATTCATTTTAGTCGTATGACATCCACTATTATATCTCAATGAGCATCGGTCCTGTCTGCTTCTGAAGACCTTGGCCAGGTCGTCGATCCACCTCATAGAGGGCCTGCCCACAACTAACATTTTTTATTATGCTGTTTGGATAGATATAAAAAATACTATAGATCTTAAATTATATACAAATAAGATTTTTACATAAAATTTTAAAAAGGGGGTAATTCAATTTCATTTGTAATTTTTATACCGATTACCAATTTACTTATAAGTAAAAAATTATGATGGTTAAATATGGTATTTTAGGGAAAATTTAAAAATATATTCAAATTCATTTCGTCTGTATAAGTGTGTGACTGTAAACGTGACAGTTTGTGGGTTTGATTCTCATTTTAGGAAATGTAAAATAGAATATTTTCATTACTTCGCTCTATAGTCTAGGCGCGGCGTTGAGTTCCCTTAATTCACAGTGCCTTCAAAATTCGGCGAAAAGTGGGGAGCGAAGTGTCTTAACACAAGATTCCCTCTGCCTACCTCTACTACCTTTTCTTATACCTTTTCTATGTATTAGCTTGCGAGGTACAACGTGAAGATAAAAAAAAGAAATAAAAACGTTGTTTAAAGTTCCCTCAGTTTAAATTCTATAAACTAAATAATACTTTAATTACTATATACTTATTTAATTTTAAAATCTGCTTAGCTTAGTAGGAAGACAGCTTAACTAAGTTACGCGGGTTCTTTTGTAGTAACATTGCGGCAGCTGAGACGTTAACGGTTACGTGATTAAAGAAAGGGGAAGCCGTTTCTCAATTTAAAAAGTGCAAGTCAATCTCGTAAAGTAAGAATTTTTTCTTTTATTCTGAAAGCACTTAAATTGTGCTATTGTGTTTTTGTTGCAAGAATAGGTGAATATGTAGCTTTTTAGCTTCACGCTGTATCCCGCACACAGCAGGGTAGGCAGAGAAAACGAGTGTTAAACACCGTTCCCCATTTCCCGCTAAATTTTTTGTTTAAATTCTAAGTCACAATTGGATATCTTACATAATTACTGGTGATTGATGTCGTTGTCATAACTTTTTGCTATATTCTAAATGTAAAAGCATAAATGTACATTATGTAACTTTAAATCTTAATAATATCTAGATATAAAATACATTTTCTTCATTTAAAATTATCTTTATATTATTGCGAAAAAAAAAACTTAAATAATTTCCAGATTAGAAGACAAGATCACCAGTCCAAGCTATATTTTCTAGCATAATTTTCTTATAATAGAAAAGTTATAAATTATAAAATATCAAGAATGTTATAAGACGCCATTGAGTTTGACATTGAGAACTTATTCATTTGTCTTACAAACTGGAATGTTTTCTGTAATCTCTTAACTCAATGCGCAAAGCAGGAATAATTAAATGGATTTATTTGCCATTTTGTCTTCGCCTTACAAAGTTATAAGAACTTTGTAAAGGTTTTGTGTGGAATGATCAAAATATTAACAATTATAATGTATTTAAAAAATAATATTATTTTTAACATTTTTAAAGAGTTAATCCTTAAGAAAGAAAGGAAAACATTACTTATAAACATTACATTACATATAACACATAAAAGAAAGAAAAATCTATATATATATATATATATATATATATATATATATATATATATATATATATAAAATCGTAATTACGATTACACGATTGGGTATAGAAATACATGATTAGCTAAACCAGAATATCACTGGTTGAGCGACCATAGCGGAAGTCATATTGACGGTCATTAATCAGTCGGTGATCCTCTGGACAAACCAAGAGCTGGCTACTAATTATTATGTTCTCCATGACTTTTGAGAGCAGGGGAGTGGTAGCTATAGGCCTGTAGTTGATGAACCGGAACCATTGCCTTCGTTCAGCATCAGGTGATTAAGAGCGGTTTTCCACGAGCCTGGGACTACGCTGACTGAGCAACATGCCCATGTTGCTAGTACTATATAATATTGTAAATAAACTCAATTTATACTTTATATATCTTAACGTTAGACTGAAACTAAAATATAGTTTCCAAAAATTTATAATACTAAATATATGATTAATGCGGATAATCGCAAAAATCAAAGATCATTAACCTCTACTTATTTAATCTTAAGAAAATATTTAAAAACGTTAGTACCGAGATTTATCATAAGATAAATGGAATTATTGATTCCGAGTAACCAACAAAGCTCTTGCAGTAATCTTGTAAGTAAATCGATTGTAAAAATCACCACAAATATTTAAAACAAATATTTTTACATTTAATTTATCATTTCAAATATTGTTTATATTTTTTTTTCTTTGAAAAACATATATTTTTGTAGAATCAACTAGCTGTAGCCGCGAGGGATGTACTAACAAGGTCGCTCTCTACGTCACTACGTGAACCTTCACTTGTTTTCTTAAAAAATATTAGATACTATTGATTTTTGAAATATTTAAGATATATGTATCTAAAATAAGAACATGATAAAGATGATGTGGTAATACGGCAAGAAACTGTATGTCATTTCTTGCCGTAGTACCTTTATTATATAAGGTTCATTTTATTCTAGAAGTACAAAATGGAAATATACATACATACGTACATATATATATATATATATATATATATATATATATATATATATATAGAGACATTTTTCTACTTATTTTCAAGTTCATAAATTTCAGTACAAATATTTTTGTATTATTTTATATATATATATATATATATATATATATATATATATATATATATATATATATATATATATATATATATATATATATATATATATATATATATATATGAACTTGAAAATAAGTAGAAAAATGTCTCGTTTTCACAATGCTTCGGAAAACGCTTGTCATGTCCGCTTCACCGGATGTCCGGAGGAGTATTGACAGATGTAGTTTTGTGAACTGTTATATAAGTAGTACACAGTTATTCGCGTCTTAGTTTCTTTAAAAATATTTTTAAGTTATATAATTATCATTTAAGAGTTATATTAAATGAATTATTATACCAATGCGTTTTGAGTGGCGGAACTTAACGTCGCATTTTGCCTCGATACCAGAGCGAAGAAATGAAAATATAAATGTAAATAAATATTTCACTTCCTCGAGTGGGGATCGATCCCACACCCAGTCGATTTTACAGCCACACTTTTTGCCCCTGCGCCACGTCTGGCCATGGAAATCTCTTAGTTATATACATGTATAAAATTCAAAATTTAAAATCTTTATTAATTTTCCAAAATATAACATAAGAAAAATATTTCGCTTTTTTTCACAGGAACACTTTGCTTCATTTGAAAGCTTCGCCTCGAAAAATGCAATTATCAACTTTAACCTTTTCTTGCCTAGAATTCCTTTGTACATAAACAAGATTTCGTTCCAGAGCTATGATTAAAAACCACGTGCAAAATCTCTTATTTCGAGACCGGCACGAGTCCGTAATTACTTACTGTATAAATGGTTATGGACAGCTGTATAATTGGTCGGTAACTATAGTGATATTATATAATTATATGCACAAAAGGTTGTTGTTTTGATTTTTTATGAATATAATATAGTTATGATCCTTGGCTGTCCTCCATCAGTAAAATGTTAAATTTAGACAAGGCACGGCGTTGGGCTTCGCCACTCAACACGCAATAACTTTAAACACACTCACTTACTCATTTTGACGGTGTAAGGGGGATTCCAAAATCTCTCGCTGTAGTTGGGTAATATATTATTTATTAATGTATGATATAATATTTATTAAATAAAACATTAGCCAATAATAGGCATTTCATTTTCCCAATAGATGAAAAAATAATATTTTATACAATATAATATATAGCAGAACACCACATTTTCTGAGAGCACAATGTTATTGAAACACAAATAATTACTGCTTTACGCAGCTATAAAGTATTGGTTAGTTATGGTATTATAGTTTAGCGTTTTATTTTAATTTTAAAAATAAACTTCAGTTCAGACAGACTACATGAGAAAAATACTGAAATTATATAATTATAATAATTTGGAAAATAGCCAATAATTTTTTGCTCGTTGTGTTGTTGTCTTCACGAATATTATATAATATTAATAAGAAATTATTAAGAAAAATTTTTGAATATTATTTAAAGAATCGTAGGAATTTATCGTAGTTATTTCTATATTTTTTACTTGTTTGTTGTGTTGTTGTTTATGTTTTTTAACAAATAATAAGTAATAAGTCCCTTCTTTATTAACATTACATCTCAGTTTTTATGTTATGGCAATTATATATTGGAATACAGCACTACGCTTTATCTCCAGTATAAGTTTGAAAAAACAGAAATATTACTATTTTTTGTCAAAATTCGTCGTGTCGCAATGTCACAGTGCCTAAATGTAAGGTTCTATCCCCACTTGGGGTATTGAATTATTTTCGTTATCCCACTTTGGTAGATAAAGCACAGCGTTGGGTTTCACCACTCAACATGCAATGTCTCGAAAATCGAGCGAATAGTGGGAATCGAATATTTAAACACTTGGTTACCATTCGACTACCTTGCTATTATACATTATGAGAAGGATGAAGCGTGAAAAAAAAATGTATTAGAACTCATAAACGTTGTTTTCAATCATGAATTTGATATTTTATTTTAATGGAATTGATTCATTTATTTAATATTAACATAAGAATACAATACACGGATATATACTATTTATTCTAACAGGACAAATTTCAACACATTCTAGTACTTTACTTGAAAATCCAAGGAAGCGAGAAAACGTCTGTAGTATATCATAATTAGAGAAATATTCTCTGTAACTAAAGCCACGTGTAAAAGTCTGAAATTCTGTATCGGAAACGTTTGTTAACAGAACTGGGGAAAAAACCCGTTAGAAACTGGAACACTTTCTGTAATTGAATTGAACACGTGTAAACTCAAGTTTTACATAGTTTTATATTCATTTTATAATGGACTCTTGCATTTTTTAGGAAAAAAAAATTATGGCACTTGAAAAATGTCAAACTTTTTCCAAGTACACAACAGCACTTCAATTTTTACAGAACGATTGCGTCTTTAAATTCGTCCTTGGTTTTAATATACTTTTTATTTACATTAAATAATATGACATTTTTTCATAACATTTTTCATCGTGTACAGAAGGAATGAACCTGGTGTTAAGACACTCTGCTCTCCATTTTCCACCGAATTTTGAAGGCATTACGTATTGAGTGACCTCGACAATAGAGTGAAAAAATGAAAAAAATATAAATTTAATTTTATCGAGTCAGGATCGAATGCGGGAACGTTAACACTCACACGCTTGTGAGTGTTCGCCACCCCTAGCCCCGACAATTTTAGAATAAAAAAAATAATATATTCAACACAATTTCACAAATATTATACATCAAATATTGTACATTTGTATTTAAACTACACTAAGTTAACATTCTATTTTCGCTTTCTATTTACAAACTTTCTAACTATACAGATACTATACTTTAAATTACATTAAGTAAACAGCGGAACTAATTACTTGCTGATTAATGGCAAACATTATACTATAACATTATAATATATTCAATGTAGTTTCGGTTACCCTCCCGTATACTATTTAAGTTTTTAATGTCAATATTATAAAAACTGAGACAATCGTGAACACTTTGGACTGTGCCTCATTGAATTCGATAGATGTGGATTGAAATCAAATTCAAGAGGATTTTTTTTTATAATATGTTAAATATTTATATTTAAAATATTTTATGTAAAAATCAACATTACCCTGCTGTGTGAGGGATACAGAGACAGATACTATGTTCAGTTAATGGCATCTTATTACTTTTCAAAATCTCAATCACATTTTGGCAACGATACTTATTGAATTTCAAAACGGACAAACTGGTGGAGAACAAAACCGTACCACTTTGAATAATCTCTACATATTCTACAAAATATACTACAGACGTAAAGACAGGTAAATACTTTAATTTTATTTAGTAAAAAAATTCTGTATAATACTACAAGTAATTGTTTTTTATCATCACACAACTTACATTCAGTTTATTCGATGATGAAACTCAATATTAAAAAATAATAATAAAAAATATTAATAATAAAATATTTCAACAAGAACCTAATTAGACGTATATTTATTCACATGTCGGTCACGTGGCAATAAAATGAATATTGTTTACACTCCCACACCATTGTTGTCATTCGCAAACTTCGTAGGCGTTCGTAGCGACGTAGCGCCGTCGTAGCGGCACGTAACCAGCGCCAGTATAAACAATGTGAGTTAAAAAACTTAAACGTTCCATTTTATACGTTCAGGAAATAGCTTATGTGACATTCTTACTATGCAAGTATATTTATATAAGGAAATTTGAAGTGTTTTTTAAATAAATTGATTATCCTATATTGAAATTCTTTAAAATACATTTCAGGCGGTCGTGGCGCGGTGGCACAAGCGTGTGACTGTAAACGCGACGGTTGGTTGCCACTCGGGTGAATTAATTATTATTTATTAATATTTTATTTTTTTGCTCTGGTAACAAAGTTGATTGAGTTCTGCCAAAATTGTTTAGAAAGTAGGAAACAAACGTAAGATTTTTTTTAAGACAGTAGAATAGGTGCTCTCTAATACTATTTACTATGTACCACTTAATTTAAAAGTAGATAAATCTCACCATTTTGGACTTTAAGTTTATTTTTAAACTTTTATTTGAAACTTTTTTTATATAACAAAAAAAAATATTAAATGAAATACAATATAAATTTAATTTTACAATAAGTGTATATAACGTATATAGGGACGCCCCGTCATATACGAACCAAGCCTCCTTTTTTGACAAGGTCAATATACCACGCCAGTCATCTACAAAGGCGGGTCATACTTTATTATTTACTTTTGCTGCTTCAGCTGTCTGTCACATGAAGCCTAGTGACATATATCTCTGTTTTCTGTTGTCAACGTTCAGAAAATCTTGTATTTTAAAAGTAAGCATACCGTATCTTTTTTAATTACCTATTTTATTTGTTTGAACACGCTAATCTTAAAAAGTACTGGTATAAATTGAAAAAAATATTTTGTTTTAATCTTATAGACATCACGTTAATCGTTAATAGTTTATGAAGTAAAACGTTCCACTCTTTTTATTTTAAAAGTCGTGTCATGTCATAATAGTTTGAATCGTGAAATGAGTTCCCCACTTTCTAACTACTTGTCTAGCTAGAGTAAAGAAATATCTTTACTAAAAAACGTATATTTTTTATAGGGGTTAGATTAGGGATAGGGATTCTATCCCAAAACCATCCATTGCAACCTACACATCATAACTACACCATAAAGGCACCAATTATAATTTAAACCTATAAAACTTTTCCTAATAAATATAATTGGTCTCAGTAAATATACCAGCAATATGAAGTCAATATCGATAAAACGTCAACGATTTCAACACGTAATTAAAACGATTTCATAACAATAAAAGAAAAATCAAATTTCCGACATGGCCACTGTAACAAAAACTGTGGTAATAATCAAAGTGGTCCGTATTGTTTGAGTTTTCTTTGTATGAAAAAATAACAAGAGGTTAAGCTAAGCTGGGCATGTGTGTGGAAAAATTCGAGTATAGGAAAACGCTGATTTTAGCTCTGTGTATCTGGTTAAAAGGTAAGTATCATGAAAATATTTGGAACGTGATGTCATTATTATTATTAGTGCTATAAATTATGAAGTATATGACAATAAAAAAATCTGCTATGTTATATTGTTAATAGCATTATGCTATGTTAACACTTGAATTGTGTTTGAAGGCTTGAATCTTATAATGTTAGACCGTGTGTAGTTAGATCGTTTTCGTCTCGTTTTTCGAATGAGCAGTATGCTGTTGGCTCTACAGCATCACCAAGTTTTATAGAACAAACGTCTTCTTTAATATCTTTGTAATACTAACCAGAGCAACATTGTAATTCAAATACCTGAGCTCTTAAAAAGCTATAAAAAGTACCAACGATGTAACAGATCATCAGCTTCTCTTTTTCAAAGTTTAAGAAAAACATAAAATTTTAAAAAAATCGAACCTAATTACATAACAAGATTTACTTAAAGATACTAAAATAAAACTATATTTTTAGAATAATAATGAACTATCGTTTTTATTTTCATATCCAATAAATCAAAACATAAAAGTTCTCAAATTTGTATATAATCGATAATTTATTAGAATTCCATAATCAAATCAAAGTCACTTAATTTGTGAACTTTATGCTAACGTCGCCTACATTCATAGTAAAAACCTCGCCCACGTGTATCGTAATAGGTTGCTGTTCCACAGTTATCTTTAATATGCAATGCTATAAAATTTATGAGTGAACACGGGCTATATATCAATTAGTGCATTGTGTAAATTTATTGATCATATAGTTTTTTTTTTATTTTAGCAATATTCTATGTATATCTTGTCATTTAATTTCTCTTTGCTCATACATGCTGTGACACATATGATAAGGTAGTCCGATATATGTTTTTAATATTGAGCTTTTGTGCAAATTTATTTTATTAATAATCGGCAATAATAATAATAATTAATGAAATAAACAATTAACAATATTTATAAGGCAATTTTTATTTAAAATTAAATACATTTTTTTTTTCATTTTCATGCTGTATCCCAAATAGCAGGGTAGAGAGAGGGGAACTAGTGTTAAGACACTCTGTTCCCCACTTTTTGCCCAATTTCCCTGGCATTGCGTGTTGGGTGAAGAGTGTAGAAATGAAAATATTACTAAATAATAAATATTTTTTTATTATTATTATAAATAAAATTAGTAATATTTACAATACAATTTTCATTTAAAATTAAATGCATTTTCGTTATAAAATTATTACAATATAAACTTCACTAAGAAATATTAGAACACGTCCTTTACTTTCAGCTAATTTTAGTTACTTATCAATAAATGATTAATTATTTTTGTCTTTACGTAATTTATATGAACACACTTAAATGAACCTCGATGTAGCACCTTATTTCTTTCGGTGTAAATATTGTTGTAGTAAATTAAATAAAAGTGAACGATGTAGTACCGAGTACCGCGAAGTACTGTACTGGAGCTAAATACTTATAAAACTCAAATATTAGCTGATATAGCTTCGCCAGAAGACGAGAAATTAATTTTATTAAAGGCAAAATTAAGTCATTTTTGAATAATCTTGTGATTAATTACTATTCTTAATTTATTCCTTGTTTTAGATGCCGTGTTGAAGTTACAACGGAGTAGGTTATCGCTTTATCTTAATTATACTATAAATATTATTTGGGATATGATGATGCAAAGCATCTGTGAGAGGGTGCCGTATACTTTGCTTTTAACAGCCAATGATATTCTCTTCCGGTTGTTGTTTTCGACCAATCATTCTTATCATAACATAAAATATCAGAAATTTTAGTTGAATGAATCTCAAATACCAGATGTCAGTCACTGTTACTGGCCTCAACAAGCTCAGCATAAATTGGAGGCTGACCCAAAAAAAATGCAAAAATACAAGAAATTCTATATAGTTTTAGCTTCTAGCTTTTTACCTACTACCTATTTTATAATATTTTAATTATAAATGGTTGGCGTGAACTGAGCTACGGTTTTCTAACGACACGCCCGTTGTGTGTAAATTTATGGAAAGTTTACGGAAATTTAAATTAAATAAAATTACCTTCACACATACATACGCACATAGCAGGGTAGGCAGAGGAAACCTAGTATTAAGAAACCCCATTCTCCACTTTCCGCCGAAATCTGGAGGCATTGCGTGCTGAGTGGGGGAACTCAACACCGCTCTTTGCCTCGACACTAGAGCGAAGAAATGAAAACATAAATTTTAATAAATATTTCTTGTCCTCCAGTGGGAACCGAACCCATAACCAGTCGATTTTACAGTCACACTTTGTGCCCCTACGCCACGACTGGCCTCAAAATAATGTGCAGAGGTTATATGAAAACTTAGTTAAGTGTATCTTCGATCTAGATGATCGCAGATGTTTAAAGGAGACTGAAAGTATTCCATACATTGTTGGGCCCAGAATGTAAAAATATGAAAATGATATGATTTAATAGATTTAGGTACATCATTCCCTCCCTGAGATCTATATAAATTTTGGCAATCTGAGAGCTGAGTTATTAGAGATTTCATAAAAGTGAGGTTAAGTTCGCAGCACAATTTCTTGAATATCAACTTCTATAAAATATGTGATTACTGAGTTGTTTAAGCATTAATGTTTATTATTTATAAATAAAACACATTTTAATGAATATTTTATTCTTCTTCTATTATCTATTATTAAAATGTCATCTAAGAAGTGTGCAGGCTTCCCTTCCTCTACGAAAGCTTTAGTTGACACTAAAATGTAACAGAAATATATTTTCCTGCTTATATGTCGGGATTATATCACACCTCTAAGTAACCAGGTTGTGGTGGTTTTCATCGTCTAAAGGTCGTCTGACTAGGGTATTGCAGTGTCCATTGGCTATCCCACAATTCACACAGCGATTCATATCCATAGCGTGGCGGTCGTAAGATCCAAAAGATTTCAGAGTCCAGTGGGGAAGCGAGGGTCGTACAAACAAAGCAGTAGTCG
>JAATLQ010021138.1:0-10815 GCA_013421005.1 Heliconius erato x Heliconius himera | reverse complement strand
CAGCAGGGTAGGCAGAGGGAACCTAGTGTTAAGACACTCCGTTCCCCACTTTCTGCCGAATTCTGGAGGCATTGCGTGTTGAGGGGCAGAACTCAACGCCGCGCTTAACCTCGACACCAGAGCGAAGAAATGGAAATATAAATTTAAGTAAATATTTCATCTCCTCGAGTGGGGATCGAACCCACAACCAGTCGATTTTGCAGTCACACCTCGTGCCGCTGCGCCACGACCGGCCTCTATTATATATAAAATACGTCTTAACTTGTTAAAATGTTTAATTCATGCAGTCTTGTTTCTTATTAATATGATATTTTGCGACTGTGCAACAATGAAACAGATGGACTGAACGGGAAGGATGTGGATACGATGCCCAGTCGTGAAAATTTGGTAATTTGGTGTTTTGCCAGTTTCGTTAAACATATTGTGGCTATATTATATTTCGTCACGTAGCAAATATATATCTTAACCTTAGACTTCCAGGAGGCTTCTTAGAGGAGACGGGGGAACCGTCTCCTCTATTATGCGCGGAATTTACCGCGAAGCCAAAAAATATTTTAAAAACAATCTTAGCCTTTAGAATCTAATAAGTATATTTTTGTTATATTTATTTCAATACGATACTTGAAAACTAATAGATTCGTCTATATACAGATAATTAGTAACTTTTTGCTGAAGAACCATTTCGAAATTAAGATTTCAATTATGTCCATCAATTAATAATATTTCTCGTAGAAGCTTAAATATACTCTACTTTAATATAAATTACCTTAAATCCGTTATACAAACTGCTATTCATAAATTGTGTTTACATTAAGTTTTAACTTACAGTTCTAACTAAGATAAATTGTTCCACAACTATAACAGTACAAAGGAAGAGATAGGAACCTATAAGCAGTTTCAGAAAAGAAAAATATAAAGAATAAGAAAAGAAAACTTTCGACATAATAATAGCCTGTTACTAGACTTTGACAATGCGACAATAAATCACAGTTAAAACTATGTCAAAGTGCGGAAAGACGCGTATTGATTGCGGCCATTTCCTTGAAATAACCGTAAATTGTCAGCTAGTGTAATAAAAGAGGCATCCGATCACTCATAGTAAAGGCGATGCGATTTATAGTGTTGATGTCTGAGAAATATTTGTTGTATATTTTCCTTTTAGTAGTTCTCATATATTTATATGTCATGCGTAACGACCAAAGTCTGAACCTTTCAGAATTTTGAAAGCTTTTATATGAAGTGCGTTTGTACATATGTTTTATAATAACTATCGTCAAAACGCTTTTCGTATTGTCTGTTTTGTTAATGTGGTATTTCCTGCTTATTACAAATATTAAAAATTGAAGATTTTCTTTAAATATTTTCTTTGTTTTTTGTCCCACACACAATAATAAGCCTGTTTATGATTACCATTCAAGGGGTGTTTTAATGTGAATTGCTTTGTGTTGTGATAATATTGAAGGCTCTATATTCTTGAAGATTAACTGAGGTCTCCCCACTATCGGGGACAAAACTTGTGTCATACATAAATTATAAAATGGGTTCAAAGAAAGAAGTGTAAAATTAATATCGATGAGACGTTGATCTGATGTAAAAAGTTTCTAACTTTAACATTTTTAAAAATCACAGTGATGCAACACTTATTTTTAATGATTCTCAGCAATTTTCAAATTTTTCAAATTTTTATTAGATTCTTCTTTAAACAAATATATTATAACGATATACTGCTACTGTTTGAGGATTTTTTGAATGGTTTGCTTTGCTAATAACTTCTTTTTCCGATTTTCAGAGAAAAGTTTCATCTAAGAAGCATTAAAAAAGAAAAAAGCTTAATTTTCTACTTTATCGACAAAAATATTTCAGTGAAAATTTACATATAATTTTTTTGTATAAAAATTTTGCTTGCCTTGTTGCGATATACTCCTACTCATATATAACATGACTCGACTTGTCAATAATTTAGATCATGTACATATATATATATATATATATATATATGTACATATATAAATATATTGGTCTAATGAAATGAAGAAATAAATATTATGACAATTATATTCAAATTAACAGTAATTTTTTTATAGTTTATGTTATCCTTATTATTTATAATATGTGTATACTTTGATAATTTTACGATATAAATTAAATACATCTTAAAATGTTATTGTAATATGAAATGATCAATAGCTTCAAATATCTTAATCGATATTCTTATTGAAATTTATAGTTCCTTGAGGCTTGTCATCATAAATCCATTGGTAATAATTAAGTTAGAGTAATTAAGATTTGCGACATACAAGGGTAATATGTTAAATATTAATAATATTATTAGTTGTCTAAAATTATTAATAATTATTTCTAATTTAAAGGCATTAGATACAATATTTTTTTTAGTAACTCTACTTAAAAAGTCGAAAAATAACTAAAACAGCAACTTACTGATGATATTTTAAAAACCAAATATGCAATAGGTGCCATATCGATGAAAAAATATATATTATGTTACATTTTAGGTATTACATTTGTGACTGTGGCGTATCATCGGTGAAATAAAGAGAAGCATTGATGTTAGGATGTAGGAACACATCGACGATGTTAAGACTGGACATGTATCGAAGGAAGTCAGGTGTGTGTGAGAATACAGCGGATAAATTTAAACATTACATCAGTTTTGATAAACTCAATAACGATCGTCGAGGCTATTAAAATACAAGAACACGAAATTAAAACACTATTTCTACTACCTAGGACCATAAAAATTTTAAAGTCTTAAACGCTCCAGATCAGACGGCAAGATACAGTCAGCTCATTCTACAAGAAACAAGAGCAGTACGTCAAGCAATTAAGAAATCGTTGGCGACATTTTGTTAAAATAATTATGTATATTATTACTAAAACTAAACATCTGTTTGGATTTTCTATTATGAAATATAGTATGAAATACAAAATGTATAATAAATTGTTTTTATTGATACAATATACATTTTCATTGCAGTACGCAGATCTTTATTGCATTTAACTTCGAAATACTTCGAATAAAATTCAAATATAGGTAAAAGGAATGTGAGTGCAGCTATGAAGGTAGTTCTTTTAAAATGATTTCTTTTGAAATCTGAGTACTTACTTAAGAATAAAGATATTCACATACAATACATATGTACATACGTAAGATTCTGGATTATGTAGTAAACAAAAATATATTGAATTTACAAATTGTTGCAAAAAATTGTCTACGATGGACTAATTTTAAATATCAACCTTAACGAAAAAGGAAAAAATATTTCTTAAGATTTTGGTTAGGTACAATAACTTTCAAAGCTTCAAGAAAAAACTTATTAAACGAAATCTCAGACTTTAATTTTATTCACAAAGTAACGAGTGGTTCACTTTCCTTCCTTTAGTTAACAACAAAAACTAGCTTATTTTACAGAAAAATCTCGTTCCTGTCCATAAATTAAGAAAAATTGCAATAAAATATTTAATTTAAGTTGGATCTAACTTGGTGTAAATATAATTTATTACATTCGCCTTTCTTTATTAAGCGTTCAAAGGAGAGAAAGGGAAAATGAAAATTCTTGTGATTTAAAAGTTATTACATTTATAGATAGATCCCGGGAAAATGACGGTACCCGACAAGGACTTTAATAAATTATTAGGATTCTTAGAAGTTAATACTTTTCATATAATATTGATCATTTTGGAATTCCATAATATATTATTCAGTTCACATAAACTTATGATTTTTTTTAAATAAAATCAATTGATTTATTAGTTATCCTACAACATCAATAAAGTCTTTCTAAACGTGACTAATGCCTTGACCTTTTAACTGGCCTTTGATACTATGTGTCATGTTTCAATAGCAAAAATATAACATATTTCCAAGTTATAATTTATGTGATGATTAAAATAAACTACACTCTGTGAGGTATAAGCAGAGCTATGCATTTGTGTGAGTGTTCATGTATAGTGTAAGTGTAACGTCACTTGCTTGGCCTCCGGTTTAAACTGTTTCTGAAAACCGGCCTACACCTCGATTCATTTTCAACACAAACGACACATTACTTACTTACTTTTTAATGGGTTTCATAATAAACTTTATCTTTAAAACACAGTCAAAACTTAACTAAAGCCTCGCGAGCTTTATCTACCTATAGGTAGAAAATGATATCTACAATTTTTTGTAAAAATATAAACATCGAATGTAAGTCGCAAACCATACATTTTCGGAGTAAAAATATTTTATTCCCGCCCGCATGAGCAATGGCAATGAGCCCGCATTTCTTTTGGAGTTTTCGTAGTTGCATTTATTACTTGTCTCTTGTTCAAAGTTGTGTGCACACATATAAGCTCTTTAAGTGATAATACAACATTATAATTGTAGCTCTATTTTTCTTTTAAACTGCAGTAAAACATTAGCTGATTGCAACAGGTAGCGAAAATTATGTTTATAAGTAGGTTAAGTTCGTGATTTCATCCAGTTCGAGCTTAATTTATGAAAATTATAATTATATTAATTGTTGAATAAACATTGTTTAACCTTATTTGTTGTATTTAATTGTTTTTAGCTTTACGCTGTTTACAAAGGGAGCCGAATACTAAAACAGTCTTCTCCCCAATTTCTGCTGAATTCTGGAGGAATTGCATGTTGAGTGGTGGAACTGAACGCCGCACATTGCTTCGACATCAGAGCGAGGAATTGAAAATATTAAATATATTGTTTCCTCGAGTGATAATCGAATCCACCACCTGTCGTGTTTACAGTCAACTTGTGACTCTGCGTCAAGTCAGGCCTTAAATAATTTTTATTTATTATTTAAATAATAATAAACAATAAAAAACCATCACAACACACAGCGATCAATTCTTTTAATATATCCTATCCTATGAGATACGTCGATGGATCGTTCATTACAGCAAAGATATCCACGAGGATCGGTACTTCGCTACCCACATCCAACGGCTTCCAGCGACCTTGATCAGATCATCAGTCCACCTAGTGGGGGACCTGAACAACAAGTGTCGTCCAGTTTGTGGCCACCACTCGAGATCCGCTCTAGTGGTTATTTTGTCTTGTCTTACTATATAAATATCGCAATTAAAATTATGATGAAGCACATCATTTTAATTATGATATTTTATTTGGAATAACGTCATCTGTCTTCGAGCAAAATTGGACAATCTTAAATGTACCAAACAATTACATAACATACATATACATCCTTAGAGTTTAAAAAGCACAATAACGTATGAAAATTAGCGATTGTAGATTAAATTCACATACTGAAAATTATAAATAATAGATTTTTCCATTGAAATTCGGAAGTAAAAGTAAAACAGTGTTAATGCCAGTTCTTTATGAATACTATTTAAGCTAGTCTGTCGCACTCCGATGCGACAAAAATTCTATACGCCTATTAAATAATACCAATACAGACTCCGTGAAAACAGCGAGAAATTATTTGAAGATCCATTTCGGAATGTCAATTAATAAAACAAATTTATAAAGCATTCCAAAGAGAGATTAAAACTTTTAATACTAAACCAACCGTCGACAAAACGTTGGCCCAGCAATTTCTGTAATAAGATTATTTCAATTTAGTTTTCGACTTATAATAAACTAGCAACCCGCTTGCGGCTTCGCCCGCTTAAACTTATTGCTGTATTATAACTAAATTACACAAGATCTTTGCATACATTGTAACATTGTGATATATGCTACAGAACTATGAAATTTCAAAAGGTAAAGATAAACAAACATACATTCATACAAACTATCAAATTTATAATATTAGTATAAGCTTCATTCTGTATTACACATATAGCAGAGTAGGCACAGAAACCTAATGTTAACACACTTCATACCTTACGTTTCGCGTGGAGAAGTGAAAATATTAATCTATATATATAAAAGGACTTGTGCTGACTGACTGAGGTAAGACGCACGCAGAGCCGTAACGGCTGATGGTAGAAACGTGAAATTTGGGCTGATGTTTATTTTCATATTCTGGGCATCCACTAAGAAGGGGATTTGAAAAATTTTAACCCTAAAGGTATGAAATAGGGGTTGAAAGTTTATATGGATTTTTTTTTTAATCTGTACCGATTTTTATAAAATTTGAAATTCAGACTCTTAAAAATATTTCATTGAACACGTGTTTCATGGTTTTTAAGAACTCACCCCCTAAGGGTTCAAATAAGGGGTTGAAAGTTTATATGGAAAAATCTTTACATTGCCACCGATTTATATTCAGACTGTTAAAAAAATTATATTCAGACTGTTAAAAATATTTTATTGAACACGTGTTTCGTGTTTTTTTTAGAATTCACTCCTAATAAGCGGGCGAAGCCGCGCGCGCCCTCTAGTAAATAATAATTCATTCACCCGGGAATTGAACCCGCAACCCTGGCATTACAGTTAAACAACATATAAATCCATATAGATATCACATACAGCAAATGAGTTATTCATAATTCAACGTTATAGCTAAAACATTCTATCGATATTCTTGCTTAACAACAATATTTATTAAATATGATTGTTTTTTCGCCTCACACATAACTATTATAGTATAATATTAAAGTAGGCAGAGCGAACTTGACCTCATTATCAGAAAAAGCGAGAAAATAAAAATATTAAGTATTTTATTGCCAAACTGTCGCGTTTGCAGTCGTACGTTTGTGCTCCTGCGTCACGACTGGCCGGGATTTCTTAATATTATTTATTGAAATTAGAAATAGATATATTAGATTTGTTTTGTAAAATAATAATAAAAATCTTTTAAGAATTGTAATAAAAAATATCGCATATATTGTCATATACTCTATTAAAAACATTACAGCCTCATATTACAGCATAAAGAATATTAACGAGCACTGTGACATAAGCTTCATTCGATCCAATTTGATCGATGGCCGCATCCTTCACATTTTTATCAGTTTCATTTTTTATGTATAAACGGTAAATATACAGAGTGTTTTTGGTAGCACCTCTTTAAATGGAACCACAGTTTTAACTACTCTTATAAATGCATAATATGTACAATAAAACATTTTTTTTCGTAAAAATGAAGAAGTGTATTTTTCAAACAAAATAAAGAATAAATTTATCGTTGTAAAATAAAACGTCATTTGTCAAGAACGACGCACGTAGATATAAAACTATAAAAGAGAAACTCATCCCCGACTCATTCCAAAATCGAGTTGTAGGCATTAGCGGTAAAGTTCAAAGTTGTTTAACTTTTAGGAGTATTTTTGTAGTAGTATGTGTTTACGTTATTGGTATCTATGCGTAACTGCTTCACGCGAAATATATGGATAAACATCGTAAAATTAAAAAAAACCTACATCTAAGCTGTTGAGGTATACTGAAAAAACGTAAAGTAAAAGACGTGAAAGGAGCGCTGACGCTTCCACTCTATATATTTTTGGGTTCCGTTCCTTTTAAGCTTTTAAGGAACCCTTATAAGATCACTTTGTTGTCGTTCTGTCTGTCTGTCTGTCAAAAAATTTAATCTCAGGAACACTTGGACATATCAAGTTGGAATTCAAACCATATACTCATATGTACGGCCCCATGATTAACTGAAAAAATATATTTTTTCTACATTTACTTAAAAAAAATATATGGCCGTTTATAATATTATTTTTATAAGTTTTATAAAGTATAATATTTTTGTAGAATATTGTTTTTGTGTGTATCAGAAGGTTAAGTCAGTTGTTGAAAGCGATCAGGCAAAAATTCTGCTGACTTTTTCTTAAAATAACGGAATCCCTTGTTGCTTAGCGACGATTGCTTAGCAACGGTTATAAATAACATGTCAAACAATAAATTTAATTTACAGCAGAAAGATATTTTAATACGTTAGTATATACTGAGTTAGGCCAGTCGTGGTGCACCGGCACGAGGTGTGACTGTAAAACCGACTGGTTGTGGGTTGGATCCCCACTTGAGGAGAGGAAATATTTACATAAATTTATATTTCCATCTTCTTTGTTCTGGTGTCCAGGTTAAGCGCGGCGTTGAGCTCTGCCACTCAACACGCAATGCCTCCAGAATTCGGCAGAAAGTGGGGAACGGAGTGTTCTAGCACTAGGTTCCTACTGCCTACCCTGCTGTGTGCGGGATACAACAGCGTGAACCTGATTTAGTATATACTGAAAATATGACAAAAAAGTAGCCTATCTATCCCAATACTCTCAAGTATCTCTAGATGAAGTTTTATCACAATCAACTGTTTGGCCCTGATTGAATCACAGACAGACAAACAGAGTGTTTTTCGAAATATATATAAATATTTCGTATAAATATGAATTATAAGCATTTCACATAATATCAACAAGAACTTTATAAAATAACCTACTTAAGCGTTTGTTCTTGCATCTTCGTACTGCGCTGAGCTGTGTAAAGTAAATATAATCAAAGTTGTATAATAGCAAGAGTGTGCTTACCGACTACTACTACATCTAATGGGAAAGTTTTAATACAACATGATAAGATGTTGTAAAGTAAACAACTGCTACCTATAATGAATACAATATAAACATAATTTGCCACATACGCAGGATTATATATGAACATGCGTACATTTTACTTAGATATTATGTACAACAGTTAAAACGCGCTTATTGCTTGAAGCAATCTCTTTTAGAAACCATTGGTTGATGGATTTGTATTAAAGATAATGAAGTATTTACATAAATGTAACAACAACCATGTAACTGCAACGCTACGGCTGTGGTTTCGATTCCTATTTAGGGTAATGAATAATAGATAAATGGATGCAAGGAAACGCTATAAATTATAGTTAGGGTTTTTGGTAACTATTCAAATACCTGTCCGAAGGAAGGACCTCTTAGCAAATATTTTTTTTTCAACATCACGCTGTATCCCGTATAGAGCACGGTATACAGGAGAACCCAGTTTTAAGACAATCCGTTTCCTAATTTTTCCCAAAATTTCGAGGCATTGTATGTGTTGGCGGGATTCAACGCCAACTTTTTTGCCTTGGTACTAGAGCGAAGAACTATACTGTTATCATTCAATTTAAGTCCTTCACCTGGCTTACAGAGCTGTATTGTGCCAGTTGACTGAGTATATTATACGAAGTGACGAGTTTAATCTTTTCATACCAGGCACTTCCGTAAATTAATGTTGTGTGTAAATAAACGATTTAATAACCAAACTATTTTTGTACTGAATTTTACATGATTTCACACATCTATCTGTCGCGGTAAAAGAGATCCAAGTGATAAATCACTCTGTTCCAAACTTTTCTGAATTAAAAAACTGAACTGTATGTCAAAACTTAGTTCAGCTACTAAGTAGACTAACAAAATAAATAATTTATAACTAAAATATTTTTAAAATATTTCGCATGTATATGTAACCAACATACTCATGTTCTTATGCAAAGTTGGTAACTTGTTGCCAGCGTGTTTGTTTATTAAGTTTAAGTTTGATCTTTGTTGAAAACTCGTGTACTAAAATGCTGTACTTCACCAGCAAAATTTGTTAAAAACAAAGTGAATGGTTAAAAGTGCATATATTAACTTGTTATAAAATTTCATTACAATACTATGTAGCTTCGCGTACGTTCATTTGCTTTTTATTTATATACATAGAAGAATTTCTTTTAATTAGTAATGCATAAAGAAACATTGTTTTGATACTTTTTATATTTTCTAATTATATATATTTGACTATTCATTTAACGTTTTGACCTAATTAAGTAAGAAAACGTTAATATGACAAATACTTTTTGTCTGTAATATTTTTTTTATTTTTTATTTATTTATTTCTTAACACTACAGACACTTGGTCCGTACCCTTTTTAAATGTATTAATTTCCTTATCATATATATTAATTACATTATCGTTTACATACAATTAATATCTATAATAGGAAAATTATATTTTTAACTTTACATTGTTTTACAAAAATTTTACTTAGATCTAAGGTTAAGCGAATGTCTATATATGTATATTTAACAATTTTTCACATTACAATATATATTAAATTACATAACTATAAATAAGTACATGCTAAAATTTTATAATAATTGATAATTGATTTGATGTGAAATGTGAGGAATTTTGCACTAGGATAAGGGTGATGGCATAACCGCTATGGTGGAAGAGGTGACCGCTGCGTTCCTATCTTTCAAAGCCATCTTTAAATTATATTCCACAATGCGTTTTGTCGTTACCTCCGTCGCGTTGCGTATTAACATTTTGACCGCGTCATCTTTACCTTCACTATAGTATGTGCAGGTGTCGGTGTGCCGAGATATTGCTTCGACGGCGTGCGAAACGCTATCATGCAGCTGTAGCCTAATAGATTTAGTGTTAACCACTATAACGGTCGCGCTGGTCAGACCCTGAGACTCATGAATTGTCAGCACCTTCGAGCCTGTTTCTCCTCCCCATCCCTGCGCGATCAGAGATTCTTTCTCCTCCTGCGTAAATGTGAGATACAGTGTGTATTTTAGATCTCCCGGTACTGGTGTCATTTTAATATCCTTCATAGAAAGGGACCGTACTACCCTCTTAGACGAGTATATACCAGGATATATATCTCGCAGGGCGTAGGCGACGTCCATGGGACTTCTGTGAGTACACACTAAGTTTTGGTTCATGAAAAGTTGTGGCGGTTTACGGTAAATCATTTCGAAAAGATTCTCTCGGTCTATATAGGGTAGCTGATTTACATCTCCAATTAAAAGAATTTCCTCGGCTCCGGAGATTCTTCCTGCCATCACTATCGCTCCAAAGTGGTTCATTAAAGCTTCGTCGACTATCAAGCGGTTACACTT
>JAATLQ010021132.1:1560-14558 GCA_013421005.1 Heliconius erato x Heliconius himera | reverse complement strand
GAATTGTTGGTTATTTCATCTTGGTTGGATGGTTATCTATACCGTTGTTATACACTTAATAAATTGTGGTTTTAGTTTTCTGGGATTTTATTTGATATTGCTCGCAAAACTTATCATATTTAATGTAGAAAGGACTTTAGTTATTTCATATAGTATCTATGTACGCGCGCAAGGAAAACGAGTTAAAAGATTTTTCCCGGGTAAATCAGTAAAATCGATCACTGAAAGTCCAATAAAAATTAGTTCAGTTATTCTGGATATTAGCTCGAAGAAATAGAAAGACAGAAAGAGATAAAATTATTAATAATGTAGCTGGTTTTGTTTAGTTTTTTTATTAATATTTTACTATGGTTACGTTTACTTATATTTTTTTTATTTAAATTAGTTAGATATTTTCACAAACAATTTCCTAAATATATCTATAAGCATTCGTAAAGTTTAAGCGGGCGAAGCCGCGTCCGGGTCCGCTAGTTAAAAATATATAAAGCTTATTATAAGTTGTCTCCACCATTTTGTTTGACCGAAGTTGTCTCCACCATTTTGTTGACTATTTTGTTTATTAAAATATTATTCAATTGTAAAAATTTTCACATCCGCAAACAAAATTTTGACCTTACGGTCAATGATTTTTTTTTAAACGGTAGCTCTTTTGACTTTATCATCATATTATTTTTAATTATTAGTAAAGAAATGACCAATGTGACTTAAGTAGGGTGCAAGTCCTAAGTTAAGTTTTATAGATATCCGGAGATAAAATCGACGGTCCCTACGTAGATAAAGTCATGTCAAAAACGTCAAAATTTTTTTATTGCATAAAAGGCTTCAGATTGCCCATACGCTCGTGCCTATATAGGATTTTTTTATAAATATTATCTATTTTTCTAATTATACAACTCGTAAAAGAGAACAAGTACAATCATTAGAAAAACAGTATATCGTAGATGCGGATACCTTTACATGTCGTCATTTACTTCGTCTATTTCTAACCTAAAACAGTAAAAGATCGACGTAAGGGCGGTCATATTCAGACATGTATACTGTAAAAAAGTTTATATAGAAGAGCGGATATGTCAGATGCCACCGCTTTTACATTGAAATCTTCATTTATTAAATAAAAAAAAACACACGTTAATTACTAATTATTAATACCATTATTTATATTATTAATTACATTATTTTAGACGTAATTTACTTTGATAATATTGGTAATGTAGCTGGTTTTGTTTAGTTTTTTTTATACATATTTTAGCTTGGTTACGTTAACATTATTTTTGTTCATTTAAATTAGTTAGATATTTTTTGTAATAATAAGAATTTTTTCTACTTATTATTCTTTTTCAGATTATTATGATCATTTAGGCTTATATTTCCTTACCAATCCTATTAAAAACTGAAAACAATTCCATAAATATACTTAATAAGCATTCGTATAGTTCAAGCGGGCGAAGCCGTGTCCGGGACCGCTAGTAAATAATAAAATCAAATTTGTAAAATAAAACATCTTTTGTAAAGAATGACGCACACAGACACTAACCTATCAAAGCGACAACATCGCACACGTCTCATTTACGAAATCGGGTCGTGTATATTGGCGGTGAAGTTGAGCTTGTTGAAGAGATATCGGTTTCTCGTTCTGGTATATTTTTCGAGAATGAAAAGTGGCAAATAGTTAACGTTTAGTAGTATTTTTGTAGTAGTAGGTGCTTACGTTATTAGTATATATATGTAACTACGGCACATGTAATATACAGCATGGATAAAAATCATGAAATGAAAATAATAATTCTATGTGTAAGCTTTTGAGGAATCTTGATTATTTTTTTAGGTATGGGTTTGAAATATTACCGTATATGCTGCTAAAACCAGTGCAGACGCTTCCAATCTGTATATATCTATTGATATTATTTTACATTTAAATGAGAAAAAAAATCAATACTAAACTACTTACTACCTACCAGTAAAAAGATTAATTTAAACAATATCCTTGAAGCCAGTAGTGGCGTTATAGGTTGTGGGTTCGACTCCCACTCAAAAAAATTAAATATTTGTGGGGGTGAGTGGGGTACGTAAGTGTCTGAATGGCAGCGGAGTTTCTTGACACTACGTCTACTGCTATCTGTGGGATGCAGTGTGGAGCTAAAAAAATATTCTCTCTGAGAGTTAGCAGAGTAAATCTTGTAACACTCGCATGTTCCTATTTTAACCTATTTTAAAAACATTACGTATTACATGGTGGAACGTAACGCCGTATTTTATCGAAAATATTTAAAAAACATTTAGAACATTTAAAATATCCAAAAAATCTTCGAGTGATATTAGAATACATTTCGTATAGAATAATATATTTGTAAAAAAATATAATCTTAAATTGTTGCAAATATTAATTTATAATGCATGACAGCATAGCTTTATCTTGAACCTTCTTAGAATTACACGATTTTTTGTTCTGAGACTTGTTTTTACATTAAGTATCACCTTTTATACTGTTTCGTCAGAGGCTGCTGACGCCGTAGGTTTAATTGTAAAAAAAATGCTTGTGAGATCCCCATTGAGGCAAAAGATTATATTTAAACTTTTTTTTTCCGCCTATGCAAGTAAAGTGCGGTGTTGAGTTTCACCATGCAATACACAATGTCGAACATTTAGCGGAAAGTGAACTATGGAAGTGTCTTAACACTAGGTTCCCTCTATCTACAAAAAAAAATATAAATATGACTTACGTTCATTCATAATAAGCAAATTAATTTATAAATGTTCTACAAAGGAAGTTTATATTGCTCAGTTATTATTTAAAATATTATATTAGTAATAATTCATAAAAAATTGATGGCAAAATTAACAGTACCATTGTACAAGAATGGAAAAATGTATGTGATGACCATGTAGACAAAAAAAAAATTGTGAGCACAACGCTGTTTTTGATAATACTGAAAAGATTAATTATTAGCAGAAACGATACAGACGAATAGACAGAAAATCATGAAGATGCAATTTTCAGTGTAGATTTTTTTATATATATTTTTTTTTTATTCATCTCCAATAACATTATTTATTATATATAATTACCTTATATGTTATTATCTTATATAAATGATATTATTTGAAGTTAAACGTGTATATAATAAATAATTATTATAGTTATTTATTTTGTCTACAACACACAATTTCCGGTACTATACTGTGCGAGTAAACTTAAATTATATGTAATATTATACTTAAATATAGCTATGACGAAATGTATAAATATATATTAAATGTTATTCAGCCACGTCATGTTACAAGTTCTTGTAAATCAGCTTCACGCTGTATCCACACAGCAGGGTAGGCAGAGGGAACCTAGTGTTAAGACACTCCGTTCCCCACTTTCTGCCGAATTCTGGAGGCATTGCTTATTGAGTGGCAGAACTCAACGCCGCGCTTATCCTCCACACCAGAGCGAAGAAATGGAAATATAAATTTAAGTAAATATTTCATCTCCTCGAGTGGGGATCAAACCCACAACCAGTCGGTTTTACAGTCACACCTCGTGCCACTGCGCCACGACCGGCCTCGTACCTGACTAAGATCTTTTTTACAAGTTCTTGTAAAAAAGATCTTAGTCAGTTAGTAAAAAAGATCTTAGATCTTAGACGCCATCTTAGTCTACCGGTGACCACGGATTACTGCAAAGTGTTCCCAACTTCGGATTTCCGGTAATCCGGTTAAAGAGTTTCATATAAAATAATTGAATTTACAAGATTTTATTTCATTTTATCGAACTTCAAGTAAAATGGTAATACTAAAACCAAAAATATTTTATTATTTTTCTTAGATAAAATTCCGCGCAAACTTCGTAGTTATAAAATGTAAAAGCTATAATTTTCATTGTATGTAGGCGATCAAATTTGGGTGTTCACACCTTTCTATACCTGCAAAATACATGTGTATTTTATTAATTGTTATTTAAATAAAATGAAGTCAAAAAATGTGGTTAATTTTGTGCTCTATTTCGTTCCTTTTAGAGGACTGACAAACTTTTATCGGGGCTTAGCTTCTATCTGTGTAGGCAAAAGGTAATCTAGTGTTAAGACACTCCGTTTTCAACGTACCACACATAAACAAAATTCAAAGCCACAACCAAAGCGTCGATAGTCAGACTCTGTGCCGCTGCGCCATGATGCTCACATATTATAAATATAAATATTTCTTAATATATAGTCCTAGAATTTAAAACGACCTTTTATTAAAATAAAATAATAAATATATACAAACATTTTTATCACATTTTAATAGTATTTGCTAGTTCTAAAATTATTAATCTTTTGCAGCTGGCCATTCGAAATAAAAGTTTCTCCTATAGCTGAACTTTCCAAGCAATGGAATCAATTACTTTACGAAATCGTCTTTTAACTCGTTCTCTTAAATCTTAAATAGTAGTTTAATTCAATTCATTCTTTTGATGTTTAAAGATAGTGATTTTTACTAAACTGGAAACAAAAATCAATAGTTTTATTTATTTTGATGTTGCCGCTCTTTTCTTTACGCCAATTTCAAATATCATTACAGTTCTCAGTTTATGCCGTTCCACTCTCAGTTCGCTAATGTCACGTTATATGGAGAGAACACGAGAGGAGAGGAGATGGTACGGTAAAAAAGAGATAAATATATGCTAAAGAGAGATCCAATTAAAAAAAAAATCATTTAGCTTACTTTTTATGATGGAAATCGATTTTCATGTGTAATTTTTGTCTGCAAATGAACAGACAAGAAAACTCTATATTTTCTAGTACTAATTTCAAGCTAACGGTGATTTAAAAAAAACTCTGTTTCGTAAAGACACAAAAGAGAGTTAGTCATTGCTAAAGTATGTGCTCAAGGTGTCTTTTCAATTCATTATATGTTGATTATCATGTACATGTAAGAATAAAAGGCCAAATATAAAAATGTAAAATAATATTAATAATATCTTTGTCAGTTTAGTAATCTGCTCTACAAATGGGACGATGGGACGTTAGCGTTAGAAAACACAACCAAATTTTTGCTTAACAGAGTGTAAAAATTTAAATAACAATTTAAATTAAAAAATTAATTAATAATAATTTAAATTTAAAAATTTAAATAATAATTTTAGTTTTTACATTCCCGAGTAAGTTTGCCACAAATTATCCCACTACAATATCTTCATAGCGCACCATTTCATTTTCTTAAGCTATATGTATATGTAAAAGTTTAAATCCGCATTGCATACAGAGAAAATAATCATTTATATAACTTATATAAATCATTATTTGAAATCATTATTAACTATAAATTTGCATATATAATCTAAAATTTAATAGTAAGCTTATAATTTTGATATAATGCTACGTTGGCATCGATTTAAAATGTCAATCTGAATTTATTAGTGTTTCAGCAAGGGACCAATTTATGTTAATCTATTTAACATTTATTTTTTTTACTACCTGTAGATGTTAGCTGCCAAATTTCTTAATTTTATTATCAGCAAATCATGGGGCCGTAGATATGAGTATATGGTTTGTATTACAACTCGATATCTCCAAGCGTTCCTGAGATAAAGGCTCTTGACAAACAAGCAGCTGGGCAACAAAGTGATCTTATAAGGGTTCCTTTTTTCCTTAATAGGTACGGAACCCTAAAAATGAAACTACGTTGACATTCATTTTATTTAAATTTCTTCGTAAATTTCGAAGTAAAATAATGAAATGGAAATGAAATTATTAAAATGAAACAGTCTTCAAAGGTTAATAAAAGTCGCTTTTCTATTTATTATTGTATTCAAAGGTCGTGAAGAAGCAATAATAATTTGTGAAGATCAAAAAAAGGTTTTTTTTTTAAAAAATAGACTACGTTTTTGTGACGCCGTTTGCATACGTACGTTAGTAAAATATTATGTTAGGATTTAATATAAATTTATTATAAAAACACTGTTTTATTCGGAGTGGAGAACGGAGTGTCTTAACACTAGGTTCTCTCTGCCTACCCTGCTGTATGCGGGATACAGCGTGAAGCTGACTGTTTTTTTTTTATATGTATTGGTCCATCGTATTTCTAAATATAATATAAGTATATCGTGTTACTGTGTATATTATGTTGCTATATACGAATTGTGTCTTTTTTTTAGCTTCACACTGTATCCTGCACAAAGGAAGGTTCACAACACTCTGTTCCCGTTAAAATGCTTCCGTTCCCCACACCGTTACTATACTTATATTAAGCATGCAGTTTGCTTTTGCAAGTTCAACGTGGTCCTGAAGAAGTCCGTTCCGCTCGCAGTAGGAACTGGGCTTAAGAACTTTCTTACTCTTCTACCCTGCTATGAAGAAATAAGCGTGAAACTAAAAGAAACTTCCTTATACATCTGTACATGAAATAAAAACATTTTTTAGTAAAATATCAATAAAGTGAAATATATCTTGACGAAAAGTATTTCTTCTACGTAATATATTCGTTTTATATATAATTTATTTGTTGTATGTAATTTTCAATGTTTTCAAATAATAATTTATTTACTATATTTTTTATTCCTTGTCAATTTAATACGTTCCAATTTATTTCATATATTCTGTTTCTTGATTAAAACGTATTGAAACAGGTTCAAAAGCCTTATCCCTTTCTTTACTAAAATACCTTCTTAGGATTATCCTTATTACTTTTAAATTGCTTCATTTTTTTATAATTTGCTCATATGTATGTGTATTTCACGATATTATATTTAAATTAAAATCAGCTTCACGCTGTATCCCACACACTGCAGGGTAGGCAGAGGGAACCCAGTGTTAAGGCACTCCGTTCCCCACTTTCTGCCGAATTCTGGAGGTATTGCGTGTTGAGTGACAGAACTCAAACTCGATTGGGGATCGAACCCACAACCAGTCGATTTTACAGTCACATTTTGTGCCCGTATGCCACGACTGGCCTCTTTAAATTATTTGTAGCCCATAAATTGGTTTCGGTGGACGAAAAAACGTAAATTTTGTATGAATTTGATGAGTTTTCTTCTAAGTATAGTGGTACTTCCCGAGGAACCTAAATATTTAACATCAGCTTTCTACGACAGTAGTTTTTATACGTTTTTGTCAGTCTCTCAGTAATGGTAGAGTTTCTTGTAGTTATTTGTTTACTATACATAAAGTATATAGAGTCATGCAAGGTTACCAAAAATCCTTGTGATGTATTCATTATTCGTACTGTATGTATTTAAGAAAGATTTTACTTTAGATGATAATTTAAGTATATGTACGTAACATTATATGGGAGTCGAACCTAAGGCCATCGTAAAGTGACACACTTTTGGAAAATGTAAGACGATATCTACTTTTATAACTAAGAGTATTATATTATTATATTATTTTGTATGAGCTTTCTTCATTAATGAAGGCTTGCCAACAAAGGTTTCAGATTTCTTAATTAACTTTGCGAGTCTCTACCCTTATTACAAAAAATATGATATTTTACATCGATGCTGTTTTACAATTTATAATCAATTATTATTTTGCAAGCACTTTCCCAAAATAAGTAGAAAAAAATGTAAACTGCCTTCGTGGGTATGTGGGTTCAATTCTTGGAGAAATAAAATGTTTCTAATCTTCATTTCCTCGCTTTGGTAACGAGTCAAAACGCGGCGTTGTGTTCCACCACTTCGTCTCTAGAATTCGGCAAAAAATGAGGGACTTAATGAGGAAGAGAGTCACTAGGTACCCAGGTTCCATCTGACTCAGATAAAACATAATAAATGTAGATACACAAAAAATTTAAAACAGCCCGCATAGCAGGATATGCAGAGGGGTCCTAGTGTTACGACACTCCATTCCCCACTATCCGCTGAATTCTTAAAGCAGTGTGTGTTAAGTGGCGGAACTCAACGACACGCTTTACCTCCAAACCAGAGCGAAGAAATGAGTATATTAATTTATTATATATCTCGATTGTGAATCGAACCCACAACAAGTCGCGTTTACAATCACACTTTGTGCCCCTGCGCTAAGACTGGCCGCATAGTTGCATAAAGGATTATTAAATTACTATAAAGCCTCTTAGGTTTTAATACTTGACAATACTTGACAATACAAACAATTTATAATCTTCAAATGACGTAATTTTTAGCAAGTTTTGAAAATGATTTATTATTTTAAAGCCTGATAATGCATCTTAATATCTTAGAATAGATAATTTTGTAGATTTAAATCTAAAAAATAAAGAAATAAAAGCTTTTAATTTTTTTAAAAGACTACTTTTTATTATCAGTCAGTGGAAGATCAAACGTCTCACTAAATTTAGTTAACACACAGATCGAACAGCAATTTATATAAATTAACTATTATTAGCTTTATATTAAAGTAAAATAAATGAAACTTTTTTTTATTAAACAATGGAATTCTGTCACAAAATGATGTCTGAAAAAAAGAAAAACGTATATACAAGCAAAGCTGTGTTACAACAGGGAAAATTGGAAAGATAAAAGGTCTTCTTTGACAAGGGGCGACAGGGACAGCCCTAGTTCCTATGAGTATGTGGTACTTTCCAAGTCATTGAAGGTCACCCTTCATCATCAACTGTTTATCCCATGGGCCAAAAGAGTAGCACACTCAATGTCACATGCTCATTGAAAAGATGTATGTTATTATTATGTCATCAAAAATATAAACGTAAAAAATTGAAAATTTTGGATTCAAATATAGTGAACTGACTTTATTGTTTACCATTTTATATATATATATATATATATATATATATATATATATATATATATATATATATATATATATATATATATATATATAATAAAGAATTCAAAACTTGGCTTGACATGTAGCCGCGTGTCTAGATTTTTTAAAATATATTTTTCTTTCCTTTATATAAGTACATATGTATACTTAGTGTATATTAAATGCTATTTTTCTTAATAATGCATGTAATACTATAACCATTAAGAAGGAAAAAAATGGGCCTATTACTTTTATTTCATGAACTGTAGAAACATATTTTTAATAGCCCTTTTTACTTCACAATATAGTGCAATTACAAACCTAGTAAATAAATAAAAAAATAAATCCGCTTCACGCTATATCCCGCACACAGCTGGGTAGGCAGAGGGAACTTAGTGTTAAGACACTCCGTTCCCCACTTTCTACCGAGTTCTGAATGCATTGCGTGTTGAGTGGCAGAACACAACGCCGCGCTTTGCCTCGACACCAGAGCGAAGAAATGGAAATATATATTTAAGTAAATATTAAATTTCCTCGAGTTGGGATCGAACCCACAACCAGTCGGTTTTACATTTAAATTTTATGCCCCTGCGCCACGACTGGCCTCTACAAACCTAGTATTCTAATTTTAAAATTTGTTCTTACTAATTATAAAGGAACCTGTTTAACTAAAATAGATATATATAAGAAACACTCTACTCCTTGCGGAACTTCCGCTTAAATCGATCGTTGGAAACTTTTGAGAGCTTTGTATGTTCTCTTCATAGAAGGTAGTTAGAACTTACACTAGTTCCTGTCAATTAGTACTAATTACTTCGATATCGTTAGCAAGTTTTTAGATGATATAAAGTATTACTTGAATAAACACAGCTCCATATCTTATTGGATTCTTTATTTTAGTTTGATGCTGTATCCCGCGTCCAGCAGCGGAGGCAGAGGACCTAGTTTTAAGAGATTCCGATCCCCATTAGGACGCTTGAGGCACTGTATGTTGAGTGGCGGAACTCAACACCGCATTTTGCCTAATTACCAAAGCGAGGAAATTAAAATATTAGATATTTTGCTGCCCCGAGTAGGAATCAAACCTGCAAACGTCGCGTTTACAGTCGCATGCTCTTTGGCCACGACAGCCTTCATATTTTTTTAATCTAATTTTTACTTACCATTCAACAAAATCTGATACTATAGAAAAATAAATTATATCATTGTTTAGTTTATCATCTTCACGCTGTATTCGCACACAGTAGGGTAGGCAGAGGGAACCTAGTGTTAAGACACTCCGTTCCCCACTTTCTGCCGAATTCCGGAGACATTGCAGTGTTGAGTGGCAGAACTCAACGCCGCGCTTAGCCTCTACACCAGAGGGAAGAAATGGAAATATAAATTTAAGTAAATATTTAATTTCCTCGAGTGGGAATCGAACCCACCACCAGTCGGTTTTACAGTCACATTTCGTGGCGCTGCGCCACTACTGTCCTCAATTATATCATTGTTAAAACAGAAACCCACTAAGTTTTATTCGTAAATATGTAATTAGAAACCGAGACAGATCTTAATCGATCATTTCATTCAATAGACAAGTTAAATTTATTTACTTTTAAATGAAGCTGTTCAAATAATTTTCCAGTGAAACTGAAATTGAATTACTTTT
Source organism: Heliconius erato x Heliconius himera (assembly GCA_013421005.1). Classification (NCBI taxonomy): domain Eukaryota; kingdom Metazoa; phylum Arthropoda; class Insecta; order Lepidoptera; family Nymphalidae; genus Heliconius; species Heliconius erato x Heliconius himera. Next base: position 4,202 of record JAATLQ010021132.1, on the reverse strand, counting down.
CTGACGTTCTGCAAAAACCAGATCTAATATCTATCTTTTTCAGAATGAATAAAAAGAAACCAAATTCAAATTCTTTGAACTGGCTTCTTTTTTTTAACTGCATAATTTATTATACTGATAATTTAATTTGAGTTCATCGTGGCGCAGGGGCACAAGCATGTGATTTCAAACGCGATAGGTTGTGGGTTCGATTCCCTCACAAGGAAATTAAATACGTGTTTAATATTTTAATTTATTCGCTCTGGTGTCGAGGCATTCGCTCTGGTGTGACGTTGAGTTCCGCCACTCAACATGCAATACTTCCAGAATTCAGAGGAGTGTCTAAAACTAAGCTTCCTAAAAAAAATTGTTCAATTATATGTTTATAAAAAATATAATAACAAAAGAGACCGGTCGTGGCACAGAGGCACAAAGTGTGACTGTAAAAACGACTGGTTGTGGGTTCGATCCCCACTCGAGGAAGTGAAATATTTATTTACATTTATATTTTCATTTCTTCGCTCTGGTATCGAGGCAATGCGCGGCGTTGAGTTCCGCCACTAAGCACGCAATGCCTCCAGAATTCGGCGGAAACTGGAGAACGGAGTGTCTTAACACTAGGTTCTCTCTTCCTACCCTGCTATGTGCGGGATACAGCGTGAAGCTGATTTAATTTATTTTTTTAATAATAAAAGAAAACATACTAAAATATTAATAACTGTCAAAAAATGAGCTGGAACTTATATACTCGTCCGGGAAGCTTTTAAAGTTTCTGATGCCCTAAAAGTTTTTTCCAGAACTACACTTATCTGTATTCGTCAAAAGTTTATTCAAATTATCAGATGAGCGTAATGGATGAGTTTCACAGAGACTTATACCATGTATATAGAAATATAGACTAGAAGGCGCGCGCAGCTTCGCCCGCTTATTTGCAGCCTTAGGGGCGAATTCTATGTTCAATAAAATATTTTTAACAGTCTGAATTTAATTTTTTATAAAAATCAGTGGTGATTTAAAGATTTTTTCATATAAATTTTCAATCACTTATTTGAACCCTTAGTTGTGAATTCTAAAAAAACCATGAAACACGTGTTCAATGAAATATTTTTAAGTCTGAATTTCAAATTTTTTAAAAATCTTTGCCGATTTATTTTTTTTTCCATAAAAACTTTCAACCAGTCAGTCAGGTACATGTTCTTTCATATATAAAGATCATACAACACTTTTAGAATAATATCCATCGATTTGTTACCTTTTTCACATTTTTTTTTATTATCTAGATTATTTTTATCTTTTGTGGTATTAGCAGAGAGGTTGTTGCAATACATCACTATGCTTTACCCCGTTTCAGTAATATTGATAAAATATATATATTTTTTAATTAACTAGACCGATCTTTTTTTTTGTATATATTTTTTATTGAATCATTGTAAATACCATTATAATAAAAATAACTTAATATATATTAATTAAAAATCGCTCAAAATACCATAAGATAAATAGCTATAAGAAAAGTTTATATTATATATAAAAATTCGAAGAAGCCGCCGTTTGACGGATTATTACCAAACTTTCCAGTTCCAACGTTTGAGTATAATTAATTATTAAGATCATCAATCATCCTGATAGTATGTATAACGTTTACATATATATATATACGTTCTTACTAATGTGATTAACAAATTACTTACGCCAGAGCGAAGATATAAGAATAAGAATATTATATATATCATTTCTTCGAATGGAAATCGAACCCACTACCTGTCGTTCCTGTTGTTGACTGGCGTCTGATTTTGACTAGAGGCGAATAACAAGTATTCAATATAAACTAATAAAAAAGTATAATATTTCTATAACCAATTATATAAAAGTATAATTAACTAATACAAAAAACTGGTATATTGGTATATTGGTTTCAAGAGTAGGACCCCTGTTCGAATGCAAATATTGTAAAATTAATTAATTCAAGAAAAATATAGGTTTTTAAAAAAGAAGTGTAAAAAGTATTTATATATTACGAATTTAAAGTTTGGCAATCTTACTTAATTTTCCAATCTAATATTTCCTTTAATAAATATATTAGAAATAATGACCGATATTATTAATCAAAAATGAAGATTTTCTTAATTTGTTCTTTTTTTTTTAAATGCTATTTATTATTTGGACAGTTTTCCAAAGAGTCGCGGGTTCAAATTCCGCTACGTTCAATTTTTTATACGTTTTCTTTATCAATATTTATCTTTCCTAAATGTGTAATAACACTTTAAAAATATAAAAAAAAATACCTATATTAAACACTATTTGATGGCATGCAACTCAACTGGAACTCAACGCAGCGCGTTTGCCTTGTTATCAGAGCAAAGAAATGAAAATGTTAATAAGCAATAATACATTTCTGTGAATGGAAATCGAACCCAGAAACGTCGCGCTTACACTCACGTATGCCCATAGGCCACGACAGCCTCGAGGTCTGTTAAGTAGTTATGGTTGATAATACCTAAATATTGTATTCACAGCTCGAAACACGTTGTTCGATAAAATCATTCTTGATGTGTTTTGAATCCCAAATAGAGCAGGCTGTTAGCTATTTCCGTAAGGCACTTTGTAAGTGAACAGTGTTAATAATAATATATACGTAGGTTTTTTTGTTGAGTGCCAGTCAT
>JAATLQ010021123.1:1558-34970 GCA_013421005.1 Heliconius erato x Heliconius himera | reverse complement strand
TCACTAAAACAATAAAATTATTAGTAAAGTAGTCCTTCTATTTTTCGATAATAATTTCAAACAGCAAAGATCTTATAATAAGAAATAGCTTTTAATTTTTAGAATACCAAACTTTCAATCCAAAATACCAATGGGGCGAAGATACACATAAAGATATGAAAACTTCATGCGTATCCCACTTCTGATGTTAAAAATCGGAAGCGGGTAACGTTTTTAAAGAAACACGTTAAAAACACACACCGTCTATATGATTCTAAACTATTTTGAAAGAGATACTATGTAATTGCAATAAGTGATATGTATCACCTACTAACAATACTTCACACTAGTTTCCTTCCAACAGGGGCCGTCACTTACAAGCGAGTGCCCCCGATTGACACAATTCCACTGCTTTTATAGTTATTTTCCACCTAAATCTACCCTCTTTTACACGAGTACGCTAACACTTCTAATAAAAACTTCGATGTGACAAATTGGTTAAGTGTCGAAATATTTTCTTTGTTTATTTTAAGTTGTATTTAGGGCTATTAATCTAAAAAAAATAATGATGGTTTAGCGTATTTTTTTAAGTTTCAACAAAATTTGTTTGTTTTAAGGTAACGCAGAATAAAGCATACGAGCACTTACCTTTACCATACGTTTTAGGTAATATTTTCTAGCATTTTTAATGATAGATCTTACTATCATTAAACTATGAAATGTTTAATAAGTTAACTTTAAGTCTATCTTCCTAGTTATATTTGCTTTATATAAATTTTAAACATATATTATCACTTTTCACGACAAAAACAAAAGCAAACTATTCGATAAATATTTACCAGATGACTGTCATCGAGATAAATAATAAATGTTTATACTGTCCGTCATAAATAATAATTATATGGACCAAATATACTTTGTAATATGTAATATGATCGCTGTGCAGGCGCAGTATGTGCCAATATATATTTATTTGTATGAAAATAAACACTGACATGTCATATCAGTTGCTGTGATAATAAAGTTAAATTTTTAACATATTGTTGTGAAAAGTTATTATACCTACTTCAGTTGAATTGCTGAAATATTAAGTTATTGTTGGATATTGGACATTTATATTGTGAACATTATTTTAACCTACTAAATGCTATGTATAGTGGAATTGAAGCAAAGGTAAAGATACATTATTCGGGGCGAGGCCGTCGTGGCACAGTGGAGGATTAAACTTGGTGGTAGTAGGTTTGATTCCCACTCGGGGAAGACATTTATTCGTGCCATTGTGTCGTGATAGCGGAGGTCGGACTGACAGTTGACACTCGGTTCTTCTGCCTATCCTGTTATGAGAGAAAGGTGTGAAGCAACTTCTTATAAAGACTAACTATTAAACGTACGGTATTGGATTTTGGAAAACCCACGATATTTTATATTGTAGGGAGGAAAGGAAGTGGTTTATCACTGGGATTCTTCTGGAAATTCCCAAAAAAGTAGAGTGCGATAAAATAAAAACATTGCATAAATATTTAAGTCATCATTGATAAGAGTGACGGATTTTACAAAATACTTTCAGGATTACGAATTTTTTAGGTAATGCCATATTTGTTTTGCATACCTTTACCGTTAAATCTAACAGAAGGTTGTCTTAAACTTCCATTTTTTTATTAAAAGTAACACAACGATTTATAAAAATTAGAACTTGGTACTTTCGCCTTTTATTGTCACTGCAAATTAATCTAAGCTATACGTTACTACAAGCGTACTATACGTTACTACAAGCGTAAGAGTTCGTACGGAATATCTTAAAACAATAAAGCAATATCAGTTCATAGGGACTGACTCGAGGACGTTGTATATTACGATGGCTGAACTCCGGGGAGTTAATACTTATAATACATACTATTTAATGGATTGAACATTAGTTTGGGTATTTATATTTTATGGGTATTTATAAAAAATCAAGGCAAAGCGTGAAAGTTATGCGGTTATGCGGGAAAAGCTAGAAGCTACTTTTTTCTACAAATCTATATGGTTAAGCATAATTTTATAGGAAAGTACTTACATTTCCTATGAAATTTCATATATCTATAAAAAAATCTTATAGTTTCGCCTGTCTATGAGTCTTTTTATCTCAACGAGCGTTATCGGTCCGTGGGCTTTAGACGAAATCCGTAAGGTGGAAAAGGAAATCCATTTTTCGTGCCGAAGGTCCTTTAACTGTCTCCATTCTTAATGCGGCTTGTCTTTGTCCGAAGCAAGGAACAGTAGCTGCACTAAAGGATTACACTGAGGACCTGTAGATATTTTGTTTGAAAATTCTATAAGTATAAGAAATATTATTTGATTTCTTTTATTCATGTTTTGAGATATTTTTATTTAAGTACGATATTTAATAAATAATATTATTAACTAAGCTTGTTCGTTGATTGATTTAAAACGTCATTATGTTTTATATATATGTATATATATTTTAGCTTTTTAGCAGGGCAGAGTGAACACTCCATTCCCATTAAGACGCTTCCGTTCCCTACTTTCCGTCGAATTTCGGAGGTATTGCATATTGAGTGGCGGAGTGCCGTCCGTTTCCAATCGCACGCTTGTGCTCCTACGGCGCGACCGGTTTAAATAAATCAGCTTCACGCTGTATTCCGCACACAGCAGTGTAGGCAGAGGGAACCTAGTGTTAAGACACTCCGTTCCCCACTTTCTGCCGAATTCTGGAGGCATTACGTGTTGAGTGGCAGAACTCAACGTCGCGCTTAACCTAGACACCACATCGAAGAAATGGAAATATAAAATTAAGTAAATATTTCATCTCGAGTGGGGATCGAACCCACAACCAGTCGGTTTAACAGTCACACTTCGTGCCGCTCACTCACGACCACCACCACGACTGGCCTCTGGCGTGACTGGTTTCATTTTATCATATATTTTTAAATTATTTGGCGAAATTGTTTCAATTTAAATTAATATAACAAATGTTATAAAAGTGTAAACTCTTCTGTTTCAGGTAATTTACAAGTTGTATTAATTAGTAAGTGAAATTTTATGCTCGACCAAGTGTAAGTTTTTAGTTGTTTCTAATATACTTGTAAATAAACAAACAAGAAAAAAATATATAAATTACTTTTTTGTTAATTTTCTCTTACCTTTGTTCAATATGTTTATAAATGATAATATTTAGATACTATGACTATTATGGGTGTCGATACACCCACGAGGCAAGCGTGTGGCCACTTTCAAGGGCTACATACTATTCAGGAGGATACACAAAAGTGCAAGAGGCTATGACAAAAATTAAAGCCAAATCTACCTGCGTGTTTTTACACCCATACAGCCTTTAAGGGTTAAGACGACTCAACTTTCATTCGATAACAATAGACTACGATTCAATAAATTAAAACCAACCAAAATTAAAACCAATGAGGAATTAATATATAATTACATATTAATTCCTCATTGGTTTTAGAACAAACTAAATATCTCTTATATTCTCTGTTCAAACTATGCAATTTGACCTCTCTGTATATCTTGGAAAGCAAACTTTTGCATCGATCAGTCTTGTTATCTGCACAATGGAACAAAGGACCTCCGAAGCTGAAATAGGTTTTTAATCGACTATATAGACATTGCAGGTAAACATTTTTTTTACGTTTATTTCTAATGGAAAAATATTTTACTGTAAAGATTTCTACAGTAAAATATTTTTTAGAGTATTTAGACTATTTTCTGAAGAATGTTTAATTTAATTTAAATATTTTTATCATCTGTACACGATATCAATGTAACTACAGACAAATTAATGTGTCATCTCGGGGAAATGAAATATTTAATTTTTTTTATCCTCGCTCTAAAAAAAGCGGCGTTGAGTTCAGCCACTCAACGCGTAAAGCAGCGAGAAAGCGGTAGAAACTAGGTTCCCAGGATCCCTTTACTTACTCTTCTGTGTACGGAACACAGCGTAGCTGCGTAGCACAGCGAAGCGAAGGTATAAAAAAAGAGAGGAAAATTACATTTAAAAATTTTAGATAGTCTATTTTTGTATACTAGGTACCTATATTAAAGGATTCCATAGAAACAAAAGTCGAGTATTATTTAATTTAATATATATTTTTTGTACATTTAAGTTTTTACCCGCACAGACTTTCCAATTACCTACATATACTATTGATGAATCACGTACCGTGTGAACACTATGTTGCAGAGGGAACCTACAAGGTAGGTTCCCTCTGCAACATAGTGTTCACACGCCGTTCCCCATTCTCCTCGGAATTCTGGAGGAAAATATGAATTTAAATAGTCCACAATCAGTAGCGTTTACAGTCACACACTTGTACCCCTGCGCCGGTCTCCTGGTCCGTGGTCTCTGTTTAATACTGGCCAAAAAATACAGTATATACAATATACATTCATTCAAACACGTTCAGCACTCTACGTAATTGAGAACCAGATAGCGAAGGTCGAAGGTTTGACATTTTAACATTATTGGAGTTCACGCGTTTTCCTGTATAGGTAGAGGAGTTCCAGTGATAAGTCTACTGTAGTACATTGCAATCTGGGACAGATACCAATTCTGTACTTTATGCACCCACACTGAGCAGATTAAGTATACAATATTTTTGTTTCATCCTGTATCCCGCACATAGCAGTTCCCATTAAGACCATACCGTTCCACAATTCGTTCCGGAATTCTGGATACATTGCGTGTTAAGGGTATGAAAATATTAAATACTGCATTTCCTTGAGTGGGAATCGAACCCACAACCTGTCGTGTTGACAGCTGAACGCTTCCACTATATCACGACTGCCTCCAAAAAAAACAAATGTTGTATCAAAATAGAATTAATCTACTATCATCGCTTGACTTAACCAGATGTGCTCTGAGTATATCTTCTATGAATATTTTTTTGGCTTCACATTGTATCCCGCATTAAGGAGAGTAGACAGAGGGAATCTAATGTTGAGACACTGTTATTTTTATCAAATAGCAGAAAATGACATAAAAACGTAACGGAAAATACCAGAAGCAATTACTAGTTGATAGCCAGGCTGTGCTTGCTACAGTACTTATTTGATCAAGTGAAGTGAAAGAGTCGAAACGACAGCTATCAGAAGTGACGCTCACAGTACCTCACGGTCACACTATGTGCCCCCGCGCCACTACTGGCCTCTATGTATGTACAGACAATCGCTGTCATAATTCTGTGTATCGCGTGAGTGAATTAAATCATGTGCGGAGAGTAAATTGACGCCGTATATCTTGTAACTTTATATCGCACGCTGTCTTCTCCGTTATTATATATGTTCATTATATTAAAAACGGCTACAGTAAAATTAAAATGATTTTAAGAGCATTTTTTTTTATTTTGCTTTATTAAAACACTGCAGTGCGTATATTTAGCTAGATATTCTAAATATTATAACCGGTTTTTTTAAGTGATCATTTTAGTCTCCGCCATTGAACATAAAAAAATATAATTTCATAGGATATTTCGGCATGATTTTTGTATGTAGGTCATTCAATTTCAGGTTGCGTTAACAAAGGACTTGTAACCGAGCGGCCGCTGTGTAAACTCACGTCGCATCACAGGTCACGAAGCCTAACACTCTAAATATTACAATTAAAATTTAAACTCTAAATATTTGAATTAAAATTTTATCTTTTATATGTTTCCTTGCATAAATATAAATGAAATCGATAGATTATTTATTTTTAATGGAGAACGGGGTCTATATTAAATATTAGTTTTTCTACATTCTCCAGAAAAAGGCAGGAAATGGTCAGTGATTAAAAAAAAATTAAAAGAAATATCCACATTTAGAAATTGAGGCCATAGGTGGGGCAGTGGCTCAAGCTTCCGACTGTAAACGTTAATATTGAATAATGGAAAATATACAATATTTAATTTCCTCGAGTGGGAATCAAACTCTGAACCTGTCATGTGTACACTTGTGGCCCTGCGCCACGACTGGCCTCAAACAATATAATTTATTAACATTTTAATTGCAGATTACCGCGTTTATATTTGTGTCCAACATTTATTACATGCATCCAATATGGCAACAAGAATTTCTTGTTGTCATATTTTGATTCTATCCACATTTTGATTGATTGAATCGAAAAACTATAATTATTATACATATATACATAAAGCCAAGCGTTTCTTATTCCGAAGTAAATAAAGTAATGTTACACTGTCTACAGTGCACACCAATAACTACTTTTATAGGCATTTTTTACATACAATTTAGATGCAATTTTCTTGAAAATATCCAATTTTGTAAATAAAATACAGTTACAATTTTTTATTTAGTGCTTATTTTATATTTAGTATTGAATAATATACTGGGCAAGCTTATTTTCCATAATTTCTAATGAATATTTATAATATTTAAAACTCTAATAAGATAAACGACTTAAAAAATTATAACATGCGGAGACCGGAGATTCCGAAAACGGAACGGGGAGACACAAATTTATGTTACAGACATATTTCTTTTATCCAGCACATAGCAGAATAGGCAGAGGGAACCTGGGGTTGAGCGTTCCATTAAAACACTTCAGTTCTCCACTTTTCGCCGCTTCTCGAGGCATTGCCTGTTGAGAGTACAAATAAAAATGATGCAAAAATATAAAAAAAACACTCTTTGAAAATCTGTTGAAATGGTTCACTACATTCTATTCATTTGGACATGAGACAAAGAGATAATTATTAGAAGTTAATAAAATAATTTAGTTCATTTATGATATTCGATTTTTAATAAGTCTTAAAGGTTAGGCTATATAAATTCTACAAACCTTTGTTTATACATATAGTATTATTTACAGTGCTATCAGCATATTACTTCCATAGTTATTTTACCTATAAAATAACCTTTTCTGGTTTGTTTACCTTTTGTCTCACGGCTCACCGAATAGATTATAGATAAGACTAACTCACCAGACTTAGCTTAGCTTTTAAAAAAATGAATACTATGTCAATTACACGATATACATTAAAGCGGTTACGGATACGGATACATAAAAAAACCCTTTAAATACAAACATTACAGTAAATGACAGTCATTAAATAGTAATAAAACGTGAGTAGGAGTGACAGACAACACACACTGATTGGTTAACTTGTGTATGTTATTTTATTTATGAACGTTAGCCGAATAATAAATATTTCATTTATAACAGTATTAAATAATAACTACATGTATTATTGAAGAAGGAAGAAAGGACGGAATGCAAGATCAGTGTAAATAGTAAGATATTAGAACGTTGAATGAAGTGGTATACTTGGTAAGTATGTTCAGTAGAGATGGAAGATACAAGATGGATGTGGAAAGGCGTATTGCTGCCGTTAACAAGGTTAACGGAGCCTTAGCTGCATTAATGAGACGGCGAAACGTCAGCGCGTTTGGCCGTACACAATACAGTTTTTGTACCGACTTTGTTATACGGCAGCGAAACTGGGTATTACAGAAGAAGAATGAAAGAAAGATGAATGCTGTAGAGATGCGATCTCTTCGTAGGATATGCGGAGTCAGCTTAGCTGATCGAATCCGCAATGAAGAGGTACACAGAATGGCAGGTACTAGCGAGGATGTCACAGTGAGAATGAAGAAGAACGTGCTCAGCTGGTTTGGGCACGTCGAACGAATGAGTGATGAAAGAATGACAAAAAAGAATTATGATGGAAAAGTAAGCGGTAAAAGAGGTAGGAGGAGACCTTTTTTTCCGCTGGAAAATGCACTTACGCAGACTGCTCACACGGAAGGCCAGAGCCTTCAGGATGAGCAGTACTGTGGGACTCACCGGTGAAACCGATCCTACCCACTAAAACCCAGCGGAAACCCTCTCCACCAAAATGAGACGCCACAGGATCGCTCGCGCATACTACTGCGACGCATCGGTGGCAGGCAAGCCTATTGCGGGCCACCGTCACCTTCAGGGTGCCCTGGGGTTTCTCCTAGGGCACCCGCAACCTCGATGACTTGCAGGAGGATCACTGACCCTCCCGCAGTAGCTCCTCTAGGGTAGGTGTAGTAGATGATGCGCGTACCGCCTTCTGGTAGGGGGAGACCTCGGTTGACCTTCGAAAATACAGTATCAAAGATACTGGAGGAAGGTCACGTAAAAAGCATGAGGACCCCCGAAGGGCATGTATGAAGAGGTTGATGACAGTGGACGAGGCGAAAGAGGTATGTAAAGACCGTAGCGTTTGGCGCTCCGTTCTCTCTGACTACCCCGCAAGGGATAAAGCGTGAAGCTACGTTAAGTTAAGTTACATGTATTACTATTATTTATTACTTCGGCCGTCATAGCGCAGTGTGACAGGGTCTGACTGTTAGCGCGATGGTCGTGGGCTTGATACCATCTTGGGGATTTTATTATTCACATTTGGCAGGAGCAGAGGAAAAATCGTTTTAAGACATTCTGCTCCCGACTCCGAAGAATTTTCGAGGCACTTCGTGAGTAGTGGAATTCATCACCCCTTGTTACGCTGTTACGAGAGCGAAGAAATGTACATGTTAATAAATAATAATTCATTATCTACTTAATAACAATTTTTATTTTAAGTTTATTTATCTCGGGGAAATGATTATAAAATAAAACGCTATATATGAGTAATTATAACTGAGTTAAAATTATGTTCATCATTTAAATTATTTTCTTTTCTACGCTTTATTAGACATATATGGAACACAGGAACTTTCAGTTTGTATAACTACTCGTTTCGTTTGGCTTGATTTGACTCATCCATAAGGAAAAGAGTTTATTTATTTAGGATCGTCAACAGAAGAGAGAGTTCTATTTACAGATTAAATGTTTTACCAATTGAAGACAATCACAGCATGTTCTAATAAAACAACAATTGGCATTAATAGCATATAGATTAAAGTTATAAAAATGTCATACAGTAAAAGGTCTTAGAAAAATGTCCAAATTGTAAACGAATTAAACAATTTTTTTTTATAAACACTAGTATAAAGATGTTGGATTTTTTTTTTCTAATAGAATCGTCAGTCTTTTTCTTTTAATTTCCTCATATTATCTCGTTAAAAGCGTTATCTAACCCTCACTAAAGAGAAAACCACTTTGTCGAGGCAATTCTGAAGTGTCCGACTTCAAGACCTGTGACCGCTCTTATGGCGCCACCCTTTAATTGATTTTATGTTTGTAGAAAATGTAGCTACCAAGGAACATTACTACGTTTTCCAATTTTATATTATTTATAAGAAAGAAAATTTAACATTAGTAAGCCAGTAAGGAACCATAGTAATCTATCAGAGTTTATTACGATAGAGCAACTTTATCCTAGTAAACGCAACAGTTTGTATATGTTGAGCGGCGAAATTTAACACCGCACTTTATAACTCAGTTTGAAAGGAACCGTATTCCGGAAAAATACATTTTTGTCACACAACACCACATTTTATTACACCTAACTTAACCTTATTATAATGACTGAAATTGGAATATATGTACAGAAAACCTGTAATAACCGGCTAGTTATAGTCAGTTTTGCACCAAATATACGGAATTATATCTCAATCCACCATTATCATTTTATAGGACGTTGGTCTTAACTTCAAAATAAACAATTCCATTTCATCCATCTATTGATTAAGAATGTACAGAAAATAAATGTGCATACTTTTACACACAATTATACTTTATTAGATGAATTTATGTTTGAGTTCTTTTGGCTTCACGCTGTATACCGCACATAACGGTGTAGGAAGAAGGAATCTGGGAACCTAATATTAAGACACTCCGTTCCCATTAAAACACTTCCATTTCCGCTGAATTCTTGAGGCTAGCTCTTTTGCTAGTGCTTTTGCCTTTTTTCCAGAGCGAGAAAATGAAAATATTCTTATATTCCATTTCTCTGAATAGGAATTGAACCCATAATGTTGTCCCCATATGGATATGTTTAATTTAATCGTAATTAGTTGAGGTTTACGTTACTTTTCCAATTATTTTAAAAATTTATCATTATAGTAATAATCATTTTAAAAAAACATTTCTGTAATAAAATCGTATAGTATATATGTACATAATGAAAATCGTCATAATTTATGATTTTTTAACAAAACGTTCGTTAGTCGCATGTAAACTTTGGCCATTCAAATCAGTTCAGGTCAAAATTTTTCAATAGTAGAATTCGTTAATGTTATAATATTTCATATCGACACATAATATTATATATATATACGTATTTTAATATTTTATACCAAAACGCGCGGCGTTAAGTTCCGACACTCAACACGGAATATCTCGAATTACGGCAGAAAGAGAAGACCCCTGGTCTTCTCTTTCTGCCGTAATTCGAGAGATGTTTAAATACTAAATTCTCAACGCGACGGTTCTCAAACTGCTATAAAGCGGGATAAAGGAAAAACAAAAAATAACAAATTAGGTTATTAAAAAAAACAAAAGTTTGGGTGGCATGTTAATAAAATACATTCACTTTAGTAGCAGTAATTTCTTTCTTGCAGAAAATGGTCCAAAAAATAGTAATAATATTCTTAAGAAAAGCAACGGTTTTACCTGAAAGGTAGCTTTTGCAATATTTTCTTTGTCGTGTGGAACATTAACTACTTGTATATATACGTTTTATTTTTACAACATTTAACGATGTATTACAAATTTATATTGTAATATTTTACTCTTTAGTCCATATAACAAGATAGATAGAGAGAACCAAATTTTAGTGTTCAAAGTCAAAGTTAATTCTCACGGTTGGGGATCGAGCTCATAATCTGTGCGCCAAACTACACACTATCCACTGCGCCACAATGGTTTTAAAAATATTTATTTGTCAAATCATTATGAGGCCAGTCGTGGCGCAGCGGCACAAAGTGTGACAGGAAAACCGACTGGTTGTGGGTTCGATCCCCACTCAGGGAACTGACTGATCGAATATGGATAAGAAAGAAATAGCCAACTAATAAACTTCTCCAGTCTACAACTATGCAGTCGAAGTTAATATAAGAGATAGAATCGGTATTAAACCAGGTCCGTTTCCATATACAATAAAGAGATCTAAATTATATGACAACCGCAGCGTACAGCACCGCGAGTATTATGTAGATACCGACTCTACAAATCACGACAGTATTATTACAAAACTGCATTGTCTCTTAACAAGCTGTAACGACCAAATTACAGTGGACTAAATTTATTTCATTTTTAAACCTCCCAAAGTCCCAAAACGTTCTCGTTTCCTGCAATGTTTCGACTGCAATGTTGAATGTTTAATATGTAACTCATATTATTACTAACTCATATTTGCTCTGTGCGCAACATTTGTTGGATTATATATATAGGCTTTATTACATAAAGTTATTAAGATTTTACTTTTGTTCAAAGTTTAGCCATGAAGTATTGAATAATAGGTCTTATTTAAATGTATACTAACATAGGTTAAGCAAAGATATATTAACAAAATTATATGGATTTAAAAAGTCTGAAATAAAGATTATTATTATTATTATTAAGACCACAGTCATTAAAAATATTAAAAATTTCATTGCCTCAAGTGGGAATCGAATCCACCTGTCGCGTTTACAACCACAAGCGTATTGTGCCCATGCACTACGACTGGCTCAGCTTAAGTTGTTTACTTTTTATTAGAAAAGCAATATAGGCGTTGTGCGTCAAAGTTATAATAAGGAGGAAACGTTATCCATCATATTAAGGCATGTTGTCACTCCAAAAGGCTTTGGGCGCGTCTGTGGAGTCCGATCGACGGAAAGAAGGAGCTTCACTTTAAGTAGAATTTAAAATGAAATGATTATTTTTCGAAATTAAAGTTGTTTCTGTAAGACCAGGCGTGGTGCAGCAACACAAGCGTGCGACTCTAAGTACAATAGGTTGCGGGTTCGGTTCCCAGTCGTGGAAATTTAATTTAATTTTTCTTGATATTTTCGCTCTAATAACGAGGCATGGCTCGGCGTTGAGTAACATGCAATGTCTTCAGAATTCGCCAGAAACTGGGGAATAGAATTGCCTCGATGGAAACTGAATGTCATAAAACAAGGTTCTTTGCCAACTTTTTTATGTATAAGATATAGCTTGAAAAAACAATAAAGACAATAAAAATATATAAATGTACAAAAGGCGGCCTTATTGACAGATAACCTTAAGGCAGAGAAAATAGCAAATTAAGACCTTTAAATATATTATTTGCACCCTACCCCTAGGTAGGGTGCAAATAATATATTTAAAGGTATAAAATAAATAAGAATGTAATTAATACATAAGACACATACACAAAGTACTGTTACAATGTAATATATTATACACATATAAAAATATCAGTATACAAACATATAAAGAAATTGTCCACTATGAGCTTTTGCCACCTGGTAGAACTTTCGATTCTAGACTCTACTGTCAGCAACTGATGAGTTTAAAAAGCTATTGAGAAAACCAGTCGGAGCTGGTGAATAGGAAGGGCGTTGTGTTCTACCATGACAACGTCAGATCGCACTCATCTATAGCCACGCGGCAAAAATTGAGACTTGGTTGGGATATGTTGATACATCCCCCGTATAGCCCTGATCTTTCTTCATTAGATTTCCACCAGTTTCGGTCAGTGCAGAACTTTTTAGGAAGCATAAAATGACCTCAAAAGAACTTTGTGAAAGATCTCAAAATTTCTACAGGAGTGGGATCATGGCACTACCCATAAGATGGTAACAATATTATAAACACTTAAAAAATCATACCTACAAAATTATTTTCCTTTGTATGAACAATACGAAAATACTTTCGCCCTGACCTTAAATAAAAAGCGTTATACATCGATAATGCTATCTATACTCTCTGGTGTAGAGGCAAAGCGCGGCGTTGAGTTCCGCCACTCAACACGCAATGCCTCCAGAACTGGCGGAAAGTGGGGAACGGAGTGTCTTAACACTAGGTTCCCTCTGCCTACACTGCTGCCTGTGGAATACAGCGTGAAGCTGATTTATTTGATTTTTTATTTATTTATCTGTGCATTTGAAACGGCTTTACCGATTTAACACAGGCTTTACAGTTTTCGTTATTGTATTTTGGTAAACTTTCCCTAACATTTAATATTTATTTTATTTAAATCGGTTCATAAATATAAAAGTTACATCAAAATAAAGTAATTGGTTCACTAAATTTGCTACTAAATAATTATTTAATTGAATTGTCTAAAACTTAACTAAAGTTTTAGCCTATGCAATTCAATGTATTCATACATTGATATTATTGTATTGTCTTTATAATGATAATATTTTAGATCATTTCAGATTAGTAAATAAATTTTTGTGAAGTACTGACGGGCGAAGCCGCGATATGAATAAATATTGATGATGTTATATAATTTTTTCTTTGTATATTTTTCTTTAAGCATTAGCTACATATAGAAAAAAATAATATTTTTTTTTATTTTAACGAAGCGTCATACGCTACGGATTTTGCATAGCATACGTATTGAGTAATTAGGTTTCTGAAAAATATCTTTAAAGGTCAATTGTCTATAATTTTATGATAAAATTTTGGTATACAAACAGAAATATAACAGACACATAGAATTCAAATACCACAGCGGGGTTATCTCGTCGTCAGCTTAACGTGTGGTCATCACGTGCGTCAGTTTTCAATCAAATATCTGAATTGAATTGGAACCAAATACACACAAAAATAAATGTATTCAATGGTAACGTTTTTAACTTTTGTTTCATTTACTTTTGTTTCGAACAAATCCTTTCATGCCCTCGCAAAGTAATCATGACATGTAAAAAAATAACTATATGTGCGAATAAACATGACACCATTGCAGGACAGTATCTTCTTGTTTTTTGTGTCGTGGTGGTGGATCGATAATTTTAGATTATTTTCATCTACCCGATTTTTCTAGCTAAAACACGACAGCGTTGAGTTGCGCCACTCGATAAGCAATGTCTCTTAAATAACCCATTCATAAAATATAATCGTTACTAGCGTCACGCTTCCCAAACATAGCAGGGTAGGCAGAGGGAACCTAGTATTAACCCTTTGCACTAGTATGTTCTGTTGTAATTACACTGTACTTGGGTTATTATTGTACCTACTTTAGTTTACGTAAAGTTTTTTTTAATATTCTAAAATTGCGTAGTGATATTATATATATTTAGTTTGGTTAGTGTTATAAAAATTGTTTTTTTATTGTTTTAGAAAAAAATATAAAATTGCTGCGTGTCAAAAATATGGGATATTTAAAAAAAATTAAAAAAATGCCTACATGTCTATTCAAATTAAATACAATCATTTGTTGCATTACAAATAACGAAATATAACAAAAAAACTCACCAAATTTTACCCATTCTGGTTAGTTATAAAATTGAGTAAAATTCAAGTCGCAAAAATGGTGTATAGTGGATAAATACTAAAGTGGTTGTAAAACTGCTGCTTAAAAAGTTGGAAGCACATCTGTCTTTGGCCAAAACGAAACATTACCTGTTATATGCAGAAAAAAATTGTAATAAATATTATCTTTGTGGCTTTTTACTATCATTTACAATAAAAGGATCGTCGGTCGATCGGTTCTCATTAAACATTTTTAACAAAATTTTGTATTTTGTATACAAAGCACGTGTCTTATGGCTTTGTACTTTGACGTGTTTCAATCGGCGTTATTTTATGTTATATTTTGGGTCTTATTTAGTCGCATTGAATATAATATAATATAATATAATAACATATACAGTGAACGTTAAATTGCAGTAAGGCTCGGAATTTCTTGTAAATAACAAACATAGACACAAAAACATCAGGCAGCCCTAATACCACATAACTAATCAAGAGGATAAATTCATCAAAGTTCTGTCAAAAGGAATCTAAGCTTTAGAGCACCACAAATTACCCCAAATGCTAATAGCACGCGAGAAACATCCATCTCGGTGCAACTGTTAAACAATTTCTGTTTGTGGGTCTTAGAGGATGTGTTGCTAAAACCCAAATCTTATATTTTTAAGTAAAAGTGTTCTCAATGAAGGGTTAGTAAAGCACTTCACATATATTACAAGTAAATCTAGGGGACGACAGACCGGTAAACCCTCTATAATGAAAAGACATAGTGTGCCGCCAATACGGCTACATACGTGTCCACAGGGTTAAGACACTTCCCTTCCCTACTTCCCGCCGAATAAAAGTCTATATAAAATATATACTAAGCTTTAGCTTGTGGTATTGTAGCGGTCAAATGGACATAACTGAGAGTTCTATATGACGCGTGACACTTTTAAAGTACCTGCGATGATCTGGCCGCAGATATGTTAGATTATATCAAAACGAAACATAATTTAAGCCTATTGGCAGGGTGCGAAGTACTAGGTAGGAGTGTCATAATCGCTCGCAGCGCTCATGGTGGCCAAAAGTAGAAAAATATAAGCTTTGTCACCTGTTAATGTCAAAGCAAAATTTTCGACTTATCGTTTTACTAAGTTAAGAAAAATGAGTAATTCTACAATGCAAGAAATACATTTACATGTAATAGATATATTTGTAGCCAAGTATGTAATGACAACTCAACTATTTATATTAAAAATGATAAAGAAATTAAAAACAAATTATATACATCTAAAAAAAATTATATATATTATAAATCATATATTATATTATTGTCCCCTTACAGCCGCGCCGAGTAACAGTATATTGGGCCTCAATGTTTCGAGTGATTGCCAGTATTGCGATCATCTGGAAAGCAAGGCCAAGTTGGTGTCGAAGAAACTGGGGGTCATCAACAGAGCGAGACGGTACTTCACGCCAAAACACCGTTTTAGCCCTATATAGGACCTAGGTTCGGCCTCATATGGAGTACTGTTCTCATCTCTGGGCTGGTGCACCCCAATATCAGCTTGAACCATTTGATCGCATAAATCGTAGAGCCATTCGAATTATTGAGGACTCAATGATCTGTGAAAGGCTTGACAGTTTGGCTTTGCGTAGAGACGTCTCGCTGTGCGTTCTCTATCGCATTTAGCATGGGGAGTGTTCTGAAGAACTGTTTGACCTGTTTCCTGCCGCCGAATTTTCTAACAGCACAGTACGTCATAAGCCAAAATATCATATATATAATTCCCCTCAAAAACGTACACATACACAGATGTGGCAACTTCAACAGAAAAAAAATATTTCACTAGGTATCCAGACATGAGAACAGTTATAGATCGAAGTGGAAAATAGATGAAGATTGTTATGCCCCCCTTCCTTCAAAATAAGAGTGAATATTCCAGAAAAGAAACACAAGAGACATATAATATTGGCAGTGTAAGAATTCATATCGAAAGGATAACGCAACGATGAAAATTCGGCAATTATATTTCACTGCATTGATACATTGTACAACTCTGCTGAGTATTGGTAAATTTACAGCGTACCATATTTAAAAAATATCTATAAATCTATAGATATTTATTTATTCAATTACACTTACAAATAAAAAAGAAAGAATCAAAATTAAATGACTTTTATTTTTAAAATGATATTCTGTTTTGGTAATTAAGATTGGTTAATGTTAACATTTTTATATTGCGTATTTTAATAATAATAAAATAATTTCTATGACTTATTTTCATGATATCTTTTATGGACAAGACATTACTGATATCATTTCCAGTAAAAAAACGTTTTCACAAGTATTTTCTAAATACAATGATTTTATATAATGTACAAAGTAAAATCTTAACAAAATGAAAGCGTCAGAGCCAACAAGCTATGAGGCTTGATTTCCGTACGCTGGGTGGCGCTGTTGTCGTGCATGGAACCAATAGCCCTCCTCGATAAACTGACTAAAAAAATCGAATTAAATCAAATCATATCAGCTTTACGCTGTATCCCGCACACAGCAGGGTACGCAAAGGGAAACTAGTGTTCTGTATTTTCCGCGATGTTCCGGAGACATTGCGTGTTGAGTGGCGGAACTCAACGCCACTCTTTGCCTCGACACCAGAGCAAAGAAATGATAATATTCTATGATACCTACTACCCCACTCTATGAAATGAAACATTTATGTAAAAAAATGTTTATATATTTATTTATAACGAATATTTTAATTAATTTCGTAACATGAAAAGTCAGAATACCTTGAAACTAGAGCAGATGGCAAAAAGTTAAGTTTCAATGAAAGAAAAGGCTACTCGCTTAAAATTGTAACATCGTAGAATGAATAGACTTGTGTTCTTGATTTGCAAACTTACGGAACGTTATTTCAACTTGTTACTAAAGAGAGAAGATATAGAGCAGCATTCACGAAAATGAACAAATGTTACATTTTTTAGTATGGTTGTAAGGTGTGTTGTTTAGGGCATATGGTTTTTGCTACTAGTATTTGAGGACTTTAATATTTTTATTTCTTAGCTCAGGTGTAAGCGCGGCGTTGAGTTCCGCCCTTCAATACCGAATGTGTCGTAACACTCTACCTAGCTACTAAAATTATGTTTTGCAAATATCTGGTATATTGCACATATGACTAATAATTAACAATATTATGCAGAATTTTATTAACTCGACATCTGACCACAGTTGCCCGATCAACTACTGTAAAACAAATAAAAATAATATTTTGTATACAAATGATTGAAATCATGTAGTGTACGCAAGACTTCTTGATTTCAGTCCCCAAATTTAATATAAAAATTAAAATCTTTAAGTATACATGCTCGTAGCTATCTATTAATTTAGACATATATGTATAACAAATAGCAATAATTCAATTCAGTACAGCCGTTCCAATAAGCCGTAACTTAAAAACATCAACAAAAACAGAAACACAAAACGGAATCCATAATAAAAATTGACAAAACATCAAAATTTATGAGGCAGAATTGCGGAACGGTTTATCTCCAGCTTTACCCATAAAATGTGTGTATAATAAATAAACAAGGAAAAGGAAAAAAATAGTGAAATTTACAAAAAAAACTGTCACCACTAAATAATACAATAAAGAGAATATAGGCAGTTAGCGGTCGTCGACTAGAATTTTACTTCCTAAGCGCTATGAATCTTTACGAGGCCGCAGAGGGTTATAGCTGTCATAGTAGTAATAGTTGGTCTTTAGT
This sequence comes from Heliconius erato x Heliconius himera, assembly GCA_013421005.1. Lineage (NCBI taxonomy): Eukaryota > Metazoa > Arthropoda > Insecta > Lepidoptera > Nymphalidae > Heliconius > Heliconius erato x Heliconius himera. The sequence goes on along the minus strand of JAATLQ010021123.1, from coordinate 16,927 downwards.
AAGATCACTCATCCGAATGACAATATGGTCATGGTCTAATTACCCGCATTATAAGTAAGTTTGCATAAAACATTTCCGGAACAATGGTAACCAAAAATTTCATAAATTTTAACAAATAAGTATTTGAGGCCGGTCGTGGCGCAGCGGCACGAGATGTGACTGCAAAACCGACTGGTTGTGGGTTCGATCCCCACTCGAGGAGATGAAATATTTACTTAAATTTATATTTCCATTTCTTCGCTCTGGTATCGAGGTTAAGCGCGGCGTTGAGTTCTGCCACTCAACACGCAATGCCTCCAGAATTCGGCAGAAAGTGGGGAACGGAGTGTCTTAACACTAGGTTCCCTCTGCCTACCCTGCTGTGTGCGGGATACAGCGGGAAGCTAATTTAATTTAATTTTTTTATAAGTAGTTTAAGTTTTTCTTTTACACATTTTTTTATCTACACGCTCTATTTCCCATACATATATCTGGGGGAAATCTGGGAACCTAGTTAGAATAATCGTATAAAAATGTAAAGAATAGCAAGCAGAATATCAAACCGCTTATTTGGTAACACCCAGAGTATGCATTGAAAGAAAAATACTCTTTATTCATTAAAAATCTACTCAAACTATGAATAAAGAGGTCAAAAATTTCACCTCACCTTTTGTTCATTATTCGGATTATAATAAAAATTCAACGAGAAGTTTTAAATAAAACTGTTAACGTTGCTGTTAGGTGAAAGATATTCTCATGGTCCAGTACACTACTGGTTAAAAAGAACGAACTAAAAGGAGCTTTTAGAAACATGGCGCAGAAAAAGTTCTTTGACTTTCATGATATTAATTGGTACTTTAATAAATGCTTTGACTGTGTATTCAATAGGCTTTGTAGTACATTTTCTTTTCATTGCTTTGTTTTAAGATTATTTATAATAAGTTAAAGTTTGTTAAAGCACACTAATCTCCTCCCTGTGGCATTAATACCGGCGTATGTTGCCAGGATCTCCCTTCCAGCTTAATCTACTCCACTTTGCACTATCTGTAACGTCCTGGGTGGTTAGAAAATTGGCTGTCATGTCATGAATCACGACATCCAACCAGCGCTTCCTCGGGCGTCCAGGAGGTCTAGCTCCAAGGACAGACATAGCAAGGCACTTCCATCCGTCATAGTTCCTAGGCCGGTGCGTAACGTGGACATACCCTCTCAGGCGACGGTCTTGGAGCTTATCCGCTACGTCACGGGCCCTAAAACTACTTCGAATGAATTACGTATGCGGTCAGACCGCGTTACGCCGCACATCCACCTCAGCATCTTCATTTCCGTGACGTGAATCTCCTGAATGTATAAAATAACCGGTCGGTTGATGCTCTTGTATATCAGCCCCTTTAGTTTGGGCGGTATTCCGCGGTCACAAGCCACATCAGTGACGCCACTTGGCCCAAGCAGCGCTTCAGACTCGTGCATAACGGATCCAAGATACCTGAACTTTTCCGACTTAACGACTAGCTCAGGACCTATAAGGGTAGTGCTCAAAGTCCGGGCTCCCGCTGGCCATGTGCCTTAAAGCACATTAATGCTGCACACTAAATTTATAATAGGTATTAGTTGTATGTATTTAAAGCAATAATGTAATTAATAAAATTTTCTGATCACATATGTGATCAGAAAATTTGATATAATAATGTCTAATATTTGTAGTGCTGAATAAAATTAAAAAAAAACACTGCTTTTCCTCTTCCTACTTGTGCGGGAAACAACGTGAAGATGATTTATTTGATATATTTTATTTCAAATAAAACTTCAAGCATACTTGCAGTAAGATCACCATCTATAATTTCCCTAAAGCGTTTCAACACAGACACCCAGCCAAGCATCTCCAGCATCTAACATTTTAAGCTAGACTGACGAGATGAAGCTGTGGTTCTCTCAAAAACCAAAGTAAAACGAAAAATAAATAATTAAAAAGTCTACAATTGAAAAGCTAAGTTAACATACCTCCACAAGCCCCTGAAAGCTATCAACTTACTAAGAGCGGCAAACAGCGAGTGAACGGCGGAACGAAATTAGAACAAGTAGACGTTGAAGTGGGATGAGGGCTGTGTAAATAAATTCAGATTTAAGAATCCATTGCATAATAATTAATTATTAAAATATTTTTATCAGCATCACGCTGTATTCCGCATATAACAGAGCAGGCAGAGGGAACCTAGTGTTAGTAACACTTCCCCATTTTACGCCGAATTCTGAAGGCTTGTTGAGTGGTAAAATTGAATGACGCGCATAGCCTTGAAATCAGAGCAAAGACATGATATTATTAAATGTTTCATGTCCTCGAGTGGGAATTCAACCCACAACCCGACGCGTTTACAATCACACGCTTGTGCCTCTGCGCCATGACTGCCCACAACGCTTTTTATAAAGAAAAAAAATTCCATTCAGCTCTCATCAATTTCTTAATACATTTTTTACTCGAGAGTTAACGACAAATAATTTTAAGAAAATATTTTTTGTCTTGTTCTTTTTCCCACATAGCAGGATAGGCAGAGGGAACCTAGTTTAAGGACACTCTGTTCCCCACTTTTCGCCCAATTTTCAATTCCCTTAAAGAGGTCGTTTGATATCACAAACGATCTGTCTGGCGACCACAATAAATTGTTTGTGAATAAAATTAATACTTTTGTTTCTTATGTTTACTTTAACCTACTGAACAAAAGATTGTTTCGCAACTCGGTAGCCAAAATAAATGCCAATAGTTTAAATATTTATATTCCATACTAAAGTAAGTCGACTTTGCAATATTATAAAGCTCAAATCCAAAACAAAACCACTGCGCAATGACTGAAAAAAATTGTAATTTTAATTTGAAAATTTCATGCTTATTAAAACGAACAAGAAAACAATTAAAACCAATGAATGTAAATAAGATCTCTGCATACATGATTTTCTGAATACAAGATGTTCCAATGGAATACGAAATTTAAAAGCTAATTAAAAGTTACGTGGAAAATTTTCAATAGATGTAAATTAATACCTTTACAAAACATATGGCGATAATTTTTAAGTGAAACACATTAAAAAAAAGCTTATGTAATTAGTTTTTGCTTCAGCAGTGGCAGAGGGAATCTAGTGTCAAGAACTTCGTTCACCTTTTTCCGCCGCTCGAAACATGATGTGTTAAGTGACGGAATTCGACATAGAACTTTGCGTCGTCACAAGAGCATAAAATGAAAATAATAAATGTTTCCCAAGTGGGAATCGAACCTACAATCGTCGCGTCTATAATCACTCGCGTCGCGTCGGAATCAGTTTTTTTTTATCTAAAAAATATTTTAGTAGAAATATCTATATCAACCTGTCCTTATTCAATGCGTCAAAACAAACTTATTTTTTTATCTTACTGATTTGAATCTACACTTATAAGCTAAGTTGTTAGTACAAAAGGTTGGTTACGTTTTGAACAATATTTTGGCATACATAATAAAAAAACATACTATACTAAAGTAATATTTGGTAAAATCTTTTAAAACATCATAAAGAATTAAAAAGTACCTAAGTAGAAAATTAAATATAATAATTTTATTCACTAAATTCTTCGAACAAAAGGCATAAATCGTAAGAACTCCTTTAAAAATGAAACGAAAGGTTTAATTATTTTAAAAACCGCATAAGAAATCCGCTTTAAATATGTCCGAGTTTATTACTCTATTTTCTAGGTATCAAAAATAACAGGGTATTATGACCTAAGGCCTAACCGAGGTCTGGTGTTGCGCAGGGGACAAGTAAGTAAGTAAGTAGGAGAAAGTGTCTTAATGGGTGCAACTTACACATCATAAAGAAAACAAGAATTCACTATATGAATGAGAAGTACCGAAGTCAAAAATTAAATATAATAATTTTATTCACTAAATTTCGTCGAACATGGCGGTCTCGGTTTCCTTTACGGCTTTAGCATAATCAGCTTGGCTCAGGGTTTAGCAGAAGTTTTACTGTTCGTAAGACGGAAGGCTTAGAGCTCGGTGACGAAAATGTATAGAAGTACTAAATTATCGATATCAATTTTATTAGTAGAAACATTAAAATACTACGAAACGTTATTTTTATTTCAATATAAAACTACATAAAAAATCCGCATTAGGCTAGCCTATGACCAAGCTTCTTGCTCTACTTTCTAAGTATTCTAATCAAAAATAACAGGAAATTTTAACCTAAGGCCTAACCGAGGTCCAGCGTGGCGCAGGGGTACAAAGCGTGTGTAAACGGGACAGGTCGTGAGTTCGATTCTCACTCGTGTAAATCAAGTATTTAATATTTTCGTTTATTCGCTCTGGTGGTAGACAAAAGCGGCGTTAAATTTCGCAACGCCTCCAGAATTCGGCAAAAAGTAAGGGAACGGAAATGTGCTAATGAATGCAGATGTCTAAAAAAAACCTATCTGTAGCAACATACATTTATTCGAAATTATATAGGGTTAGTATTACGTTGTTTGTATTATAGAGGTCCAGTCGTGGCGCAGCGGCACAAAGTGTGACTGTAAAACCGACTGATTGTGGGCTCGATCCCCATTCGAGGAGATGAAATATTTACTTAAATTTATATTTCCATCTTCTTCGCTCTGGTGTCGAGGCAAAGTGCCGCACTTTCACTTCTATATTCGATTCACAATCAATACATATAAAAAGATCCATTGAAGATGCAAATGGCGAGCAGATAACAGCACTATGGAAGTGCTCACATAACAACGAGTGAAATATACGAGAAGATGATAAAATGTAGCCTTGCGTTAAAGTATAGAGAAAGCAAGAATCTTTTTTAAGGGTATACTTACTTAAAATTCTTCAATGACGAATATTTTATATAGTAATATATAATAGTTCTCAAATATTTTTTTGGAGGTTAAATTTAAATTAAATTTTTAGTTTGTTTTGATGATTGTGAATACGGATTATTTGGAGTTTTCTTTTTTTCACTTTTAAGAGTCTTGTTAGTTTGGCAGAATAAAATGAAGGCTTAATAAGGCGAAAGGAACAATCATATTTTAAATATAACAAACCACGATTTAGATTTCGACCACCAAACAATAAAAATAGCCGGAAACTAATAATTGATATACTTATATCAGGATATATATATCAGGGTAAAATTCTTAACTAACATATAAAGGTGTTAACACCATACAAAAGTTTTATTAATATAGAACAAGATAATTATTAATATAGAATATACTAATCATTTTCTTGTATGGGATTAAATAGCGACGTTGCTTTGTCAGCCAACACACAACGGCAATCAAAACGTATAGTAAGAAACCAATTTGCTACGTTCTAATTTGTAAAGCACTTTATTAATTATTACGAACTTCGACGACTCCACCTTGTTCATCCTTATTACTAAGCGCGGCGTCTAAATCTGTCATTCAATATCAACAACACAACACGCAATGTCTCGAAAATTATGCGGTGCGAGAGGAACTGAGTGTCTTAATGTCTTAATATTACGTTCATCCACCCATATTGATATGCGTGACGGTAGTTTGTAAATCTTCGATATATAGAAATATTAATATTTGATAGGAATAGTATTCTAATACTTTCTATAGCAGATTATAAGCGTGATGGTTTGTTCATTACAACGTCGACCAATGTTCCACCGTTTACGTACACCTGCTTTAAAATTAAACACATTTAATTGGGGACCATTTCGGTCGGACTAATTTGTGTTTTGTATGAAATTAAATTTAATTACGTTTGTAAATCGGAGTATACTACAGCACCAGTGGCGCAGAATATGTGTGAATGTAAACGCGACTGGTTGTGGGTTCGATCCCAACTCGAGGAAATGAAATATTTATTTAAATTTATATTTTCATTTCTTCGCTCTGGTGTCAAAGCAAAACACAGAGTTGAGGTCCGCCATTCAACACGCAATCTTGCAAAATCCGGCGGAAAGTGAGGAACGGAGTGTTTTAACACTAGGTTCCCGCTGCCTACTGTGCTGTGTGCGGGATACAGCGTGAAGCTGATTTCATTTAATTTAAATTTTATTACAGTACCTATATTTGTGTACGAATAACATTTATTATAGAGGAGTATAGTTAGCGTGTATTTATTTAATACATTTTCAATTTTGTGAACAAAACAAAAACTTCATTAAATATTTTCTACTAATCAAATAAAAAACTATTCTACCAAAAATATAATAATACAACAGCTACGCAAATATAACGGAATAAATACCGTTGATTGAATTGAATTGTTATTTTATTTGGTTTTATTGGATTACCTTCATGTTTTTTTTACAGGTACGTAAGAATAAAACTAATCCATCAAACAACAAATATTGATCATATGTATTTTTATCGTAAAAGTTTATATTACACTAATTGTTACATGCGGCTTCGTCCGCGTGGTCATATAGAAATAACTAAGCCTTAGGTCCAGTGGCTTACATCGAAACTGTTATCGAAATATATTATAATATAACCCATAGCCTCCCTTACAAATGAATTATTCAAGACAAAAACAACATTTTAATTCGAAACAGTAGTTCCTGAAATCAGCACGTTCAAACAAACAAACTCTTCAACTTTATTATATTAGTAAATAAATAACAATTTTTAAATTGTTTCTTATTATGATATGCTTACGATTTATTAAAATAATATTATTTAATAATATAATATTATGAATGTTTTTAACTGTCATTAAAAGGCGAACTTTTGTCATTACTGAACAAAAGTTAGCTGTGGAGCACTCGCAGACATGGTTTCATATTACTAAAATAAACATATGTGTTACATGGCCTAATTAATATGCTAAAATGTTAAATTTTGTAAAATATTACACTTTTCATGAATTTTACATTGAATTTATTTTATTGTAAAAGTAAAAAATAGGGGATTATTTTCATCAAATGTAAGGGATAGAATACGATAGAATAGAATAGAAATAATCTTTATTAACAAACTTAAATGTTAAACAATACATAATAAACTACTTAGATTTCGGTAAATACGTGTTTTTTTTCTCAGCGTCCCCCATCCTATAATCTTATGGATATAAAGCATTTTTTTTTATATGTTACAAAATATATTCACTTGTAACTATATTGTTTATCATGTGATATGTTAGAGTATAAACCGGGCATAAGCTTAAGCTTTTCTTGTTAGAATGGTTATATTATCATATATGTATATACGTATCTATGTACATCTTTAACTACGAAGCAAGTGTTAATAGCAATGGCGACTACATTTAGCTAATCATACAATTATGACTAATTTATAAGTACCTAGAAATTTTAAACTTAGAGGCCACTTACTTACTTACTTAAGGCCAGTCGTGGCGCAGGGGCACAAAGTGTGACTATAAAATCGTCTGGTTGTGGGTTCGATCCCCATCGATGGAAGAGAAGATGAAATATTTATTGAATATATATTAAATATTTTAATTTTTTTTCTTCTGGTGTCGAGGCAAAGCACGGCGTTGAGTTTTTTTTTGAGCCACTGAACCCGCAATGCCTCGCTTGCTTCGTCAACCTTTATAAGTTGTACTTCCGTTGATCCGTTTATATAATTTTTTATCTGTTATTTATTAGTAACTGAAAATGTAGATTCTCATATGTTATGTAGCCTTAAAACAAAACACAATAGAATAACTTGCTTTCTTTCCAAAAATTTGAAACGTACTTATGAGAGTATTAAACAAACCTCTCGAAGCTCTTACTGGAACGGAATTAAGTTAAAAGGTAACATTTGCAGAACACGTTTGTTTACGCTGTCGCCATTAGTACCTACTTCGAATTCAGATAATTACGGAAAAGCTGTACTCGAATCCTTTTCGAGGATCTCTTAAGAGTATAAATTAATTTTTGACAAAAAACAAACCGACTTAAAACAAAAGAAAAAAGAATAAAATAAATTTACTTAACATAAAGCAATTGTACTTTGATTTAAAAAAAAATATTAAAGAAAGATTTTATAATTATTTATGAAGTAAATTATGAAGTCGGTGCCAAGTAAAACAAACAGTCATAGTAATTTGATATTGTAGTAAGTTGTTGTAGCATTAGCTTGATACCGACTTTATCTAAAAAATCGATCCTTGATCAAGTCAACAAGGCGCATGTAACCAATCTCCAAAGAACATAACAGATATATAGATTCAGAGCATGAAAGATTAGGAGCTCACCGTCGACAGCTTACGGAAGCTTTCACAAAGCTCAAAATAAACAGATTATTCTGCTACGAATAATTAATGAACATAATTACTAAATTGTGGAGAGGCTTAAGTGCGATTGCAAATAGAAATAACATTTCCTCTCAATTTGTATTAAAAATACAAGAGATCTACCGGTTAGAGGGTTGTTGATTTGAAAGATCCAAATGATTTGAAAATTATATTAAACCTCTTAGTTTTTTATATTTCTGTAAAGGGTATTTTTGGGCCGAAGTTGGAATTGAAGTCAATCAAATATTTAAAAATATTATATAATATAATGACTCCTTTGTATAAGTAAAAAATTCCATTATTGGGATTTAATTTCATAAGTAAATAAAAATGGCAAACAATTCAAAATTTTATAGTTCAATCAACTAATTCGTTATGCAATATAATATTTATCGATAGCAATAAGCTATATTGACATGCTATGGCAACAATGGTGTACAATGGCAGCACTGTATTTTATATAACTAAATTGTATAAGAGGCCAGTCGTAGTGTGGGGGCCCAATATCCAGGAATTCAGCGGAAAATGGAGAACGGAGTGTTTTAACACTAGGTTCCCTCTGCCCATCCCGATGTTTGCTGGATACACCGTGACGCTAAAAAAAGTAACTTTCAACACTTTACTTTTTTCTCGGTTCTGCTATAATATTTTATATACCCACATAAACTGTAGGGTATGTGTGCCTCTCAGGCGGTTTAACGGAATGCTTTCATATCGCTGCACTCGACGGAGATGACTCTAAATAGTTTGTTGAGTAATTAATCAACGTCAAAGTTGAGAGTCGTATATAATATTTTTATAATATTACAGAAAATTCAACTATATGCAAATAATTAACATAAGTAGAAATTAAATCTTAAAATAATGCATTTTTTATAAATTTACAGTTAGAAACAAAATGAAAAGTTGACGTACATACCTTTATAATATTATCAAGATACAGAATTATTTTCTCACATTGGTATCACACAAAGAAACAGCAAATTACCTGCAATAGAAAGATTATTATAAGTTTGATTATAATAAGATTGATGACATTGGAAAAAAACTTAGTATGTTACTTAATATTTTTTTAAATTTACTAAAATTGAAACCAAAATTATGTTTGGGAATCAGAGGACTATCGCTGACGCTTTCTAAATCTTATTTAAGTGAATGGTTACAGAGGGTTAAAATAGCGAGTTGATAAGCCTTGTCCATCACATTCGGAGTTTCACAAGGTAGTATACTTAGACCAACCAAATTTATAATCTATATAAAAGATTTGTGTCAGCTCCCTATGGACAATGGTAATATCATTACGTTTCCTGATGATACAGCACTTATCTTCAAAGCCAACACATGGGCTGAGTTCTTTTATCATACTCAAGAGGGCATCAACAATGGTAAAAAGTGGCTGTGCGATCATCACGTAACACTAAACATTGACACAACTAAATATCTTATCTCCCCTCGTCTCCACAGAAAAAAATATTAAACCGCTGAGTATGATAATAAATAATAAATTCTTCTCTTTGTCTCTGCTTTCAAGACAAAAAACCAACACACACAAATACAAAAAGACCCATACGCAGAAGCAAACACAAAACACTCAGCATACACACACACACACACACACACACACACACACAAACGCACGCCAAATCGCGCACTTATTTACCACACCTTATACCTACTTAGGTACGTATGCATTTGAAACCGCTAGTAATATTTTTTTAATAAATACTTTTACATTTAAATTGTCTTGTATTTGCTGTATGTACTTATTTTCTCCTATGATTACAGTTGCCATACTGTAATCTTTTAACTATGGGTGCACATCTTTATTTTATCTCCCTACTGCAAGTGAGAACCTGGCGGCCAGTAACAGGCCTAGAGCTTAGTACAAGCGTCAGTCTCACATAATTGTAAGCTGTATTATATGTTCCTAAAGAAAAACTTAACTTTTTATAAATTTGAATTGTGTGAGAAACAAAGTTATTATTATTATTATTTATCAGACTAAGCCTGAGGCCAGTCGTGGCAGACTCAGGGCATGCGACTCTAAGCGCAACAGAAAATAAAAATTTAATATTATTATCTCATCGCCCTGATAACAATGAATTCGGCGAAAAATGGGGAACGGAAATGTCCTAATGGAAACGGAGTGTTAACACTAGATTCCCAAGTTCCATAAACCAAACTTGCTACGTGTACTATATTTACAACGTGAAACTAAAAAAAAACCAAGCTAAACCTGTCACGCTCTACTATCACAACAGTATAATTTTTGTGTATCAACATCTTATTTTACACTTCCTCAGAAAGCCGTTGTTCCACTTAACGAACGCCATTATTTATGACTATCGCGCTGTCACGTAATTTGAAAGTAGCTACACTCAAGTAAAGAACTCTTTTGGGAACGTTTCACTTTAGATCTTCCAAACAATTGCTTAGTGGCAGTGAATATGTGATAGAATTTTACTTTTAGTTAAAGTTTCCAAAATAAACACTATATTATGATTTTGTTGTAGTATATTAAAAAACAAAGATAACATTTTAAGAATTTTCTTTTTCTAATAATGTAGATGAATACTTTCTAGAAAACGTATAAAAATGAGCAAAATATTTTTTCTTTTGTAAGTTTGGAAATAACACTTTAAAAATGTCTGTGTGACCTTAATAACGAATAGTGCTGAAGCTGATCTTATAAGAGTCCCTTGTGTCTTAAGAGGTACCGAACTCAAAAAGTGTGACTGTAAACACTGGTTGTGGGTAGTTCGATCCCCACTTGAGGAAATGATATATATATATATATATATATATATATATATATATATATCATTTCCTCAAGTGGGGATCGAACTACCCAATATATATATATATATATATATATATATATATATATATATATATATATATATATATGGGTACTCATCGACTAATGAGTTGTACAATTTTACGAAGTCACCTCAAGCAGTATATATATATATATATATATATATATATATATATATATATATATATATATATATATATATATATATATATATATATATATATATGGGTACTCATCGACTAATGAGTTGTACAATTTTACGAAGTCACCTCAAGCAGTATTATCATTAAAATATTAAATAAAAATAATTATATATGATATAGAGATATCTATAAGTACAGGTTGCGAATAAATATTATAAGATCAGACTTGGCTTGTGACTGTAAACGCGCCTTGCGTGAAGAAATAAAAGAGCTCTAGAGCGAAGAAATAAAAATATAAAAAATATATTATTTCATTCCCTCGAGTGTGAAGCGAACCCTCAACAGTCACCTGTGCTCTTGTGCCACGACGGCCTCACAATTCTTAGAGGAACGAGAAAAAACGAGATTTTCATATAACTTATTAAAGTTCACGCAAACAAAAGTTGCAGACGACCAGTATTATATAATATAGGTAAATAAACAAGCTTTCAGTAGTACACTTCACTTAAATTTGTATATTTAAAAGTAAAAATTAAATAAATTAAATTAGCTTCACGCTGTATACCGCACACAGCAGGGTAGGCAGAGGGAACCTAGTGTTAAGACACTCCGTTCCCCACTTTCTGCCGAATTCTGGAGGCATTGCGTGTTGAGTGGCAGAACTCATCGCCGCGCTTAACTTCAACACCAGAGCGAAGAAATGGAAATATAAATTTAAGTAAATATTTCATCTACTCGAGTGGGGATCGAACCCACAACCAGTCGGTTTTGCAGTCACACCTCATGCCGCTGCGCCACGACCGGCCTCAATCGGATTATATTTAAAAGTAAATCCTTTTAAATGCTATTTATTACCAGTTTATTTTTTTTTATTAGTTTGAAAGTAAGCAAGCAGTGAACAGGTTTGTTTCGTATTTCGAGTATAAAAGCCGAGTTTCTTTTATGTGTTTCTTAGCAAAATCAGAAAACCCTCTGGTACTTACTACCTTAGAAGATTCGTTTGAGTGGCTTTCCTTTGCACAGCGCTGTACAGTGTACGAGTTACGACACTAAGTCCTTTAAACAAATGTTTTAAGTGCAACGTGTACTTTTAAACTAGAAGCAAGCGCCTAATAAGTCGTTTAGCGGTAGTTAGTATATTATTGGGATCCTACTCTAGATAATAAATTAATTTGTTCTATAATTAAATATTTATTAATAAATAAACAAATAATTTCTAACTATAGCTTATAAGTTTATTGAAGAATGCCTTACAGTATAATAAGAAATTACATAAACTATAAAATATTTTAAAACTTCTGTAATTAAAATCTATTCTTATTTGCTCCGAATGCATTTGGACAATAAATAAATACTTAAGAGTTTTATATTGAGTATCCATATACACTTTAACATTAGGCATTGAAATATTAGATTTTTTATTCTACACAAAAAATCTAAGAAATCCGAGGTCAGGAGCATGGCGCAGTGGCAAAAACGTGCAACTGTAAACGGGACAAGTAGATTTCGCTTTGGTGTCAAGGCAAAGTACGGCGTTGAATTCCACCACTCAACTTGCAATGCCTCTAGAACTTGGCGGAAATTGGGAAGCGGAGTCTGAGCACTAAACTCTCTCTCTGCCCATCTTGCTACATGCGGGACACAGCGTGAACCGACAAAATATTAAATTTCAAAAATACGTAGCTATATATCAAGTTTACAAAATTATTTTACCTATATGAACAACTGGCACTTTATTATTTCTACTAAAATATATATCTGCTCTATATACAGATCACACTGACTATATTCTCCATCCATTGCGATCCTCGGCTAGTACTACAGCCCTGGTTTAATACCTATCGTGTATAGAACAGCCTAGTTCCAACATGATAGTTAAGCCACACAAAGCCTGCACCATAATAGCGCTCCTCTGATTTTACCTTGTTCAGCCTCTATGCTACATTTTATATTTTACTTTAAAAGTTCAGACAATTTACGTTGATGAAAAAGCAAGTTTAAAATAAAAGAAACGAGCTTTTATAAAGACGTTGCTAGAAAATTTGTGCAATGCAAAATTGTAACAGCTTGGCTAACTCAGTTTAATTAAAAAAAAAATTATATATTTTCAGCTTCACGCTGTATCCCGCATATAGCAGGGTAGGCAAAGTAAAGCTAATGATAAGATACTTTGTTCCCCACTACCGGTGGATTTTTCAGGGCATTGCCTGTTGAATGACTGAATTTAACGCCGCGCTTTTCCTTGGTAGCAGAGCGGAGAAGTGAAAATATTAATCTCTATATATAATAAAACAGTAAAAATATTTTGTCTGTACATTTAGTAATTTTGACTCATATGGATAGAGGGACACTTAAAAAGAATTCCAAAATTCAGCAAGAAGTGTGGAACGGAATGTCTTAACCTACCCTGCTGGATGCGGGATACAGCGTGAAGCTGAAAAAATATCTATTTTTTTTAAATTCAACATTTAAGGCTGTTTCTGAAGGAGTAAATTAAATTATTCAATGACATCAGAACATTTAACAGAGTTTTAAAATTATGATAAGACGTACATAACATAGGTAAAAAGAAAGTAATGTTACAAAAATAGATATGTATAATAAATAATTAGTTTTATGTATCAGTGCTCAAAGTAGGGGAGGGGGGTAGCTTTGAACAGGGGCACCTTTGAAAATATGTGTTAACAGAGCTATTTTAAAAAGAAATTTTGGTAGATTTTTTTTGAGTAGTGACAGCACTAATCTGCACACGTGTCACTTGTCACCGTTGATATATGAGAACCAGTTGTTGAGTTACGAGGAGTGTTTGATTTTGAGTAAAATTTTATGCATTTTTAAATAAACGCGTAAGGATCGCAGGGATCCAATTCATGGTATATGGTTTTACTTTTTCCTCTTTTAGTTAGAATGTTTCATATATCATGCAATAAACTAAAAATCACTACAATTTTTAAACATTTACTTGAAAAAAAAACGTTTGTAATTTTTTAATTACCACTGAGGCAGCTTTGAACAAAATAAAGGGGGCAGTTTTGAATATTATTATATGTAAAAAAATACCGCGAAAGAAAAACAAAACTATAATTAACTTTTCTTTACAAGAAACTGACTCAAAAATGCATTTGGAATCAAAAGAAGAAGTGACAATTTACTGTGAAGAGAATGAAGATACTGAAATCTGTGCGTATGAAGACTACGGAATGGAATTAGACTACAACTTAATAAATATTGGAGACTTTGCGAATGTCTCATCATCTGTGAATAATAAAAAAGTAGTTTGTATTTTTTTTTCTTTCTTGAGAAAGAGGACAAGTGCTACGTTAGTTTTTCAAAAATCTTACGTAGACTAGACTTGAGGCCAGTCACGGCGCAGCGGCACGAAGTGTGACTGTACAACCGACTGGTTGTGGGTTCGATCTCCACTCGAGGAGATGAAATATTTATTTAAATTTATTATATATTTATATTTATTTAGTTGAGTTCTGCCACTCAACACGCAATGCCTCCAGAATTCGGCAGAAAGTGGGGAACGGAGTGTCTTAACACTAGGTTCCCTCTGCATACCGTGCTGTGTGCGGTATAAAACGTGAAGCTGATTTTTATTTCTTACGTAGACTACCTCCCCCAGTTTCAGTTGTTGGTTACGTCACATACTACATCCATGTTTTCCTTTAAATTTAATTTTTTTAACTTCAAATTAGGGTAGTAAGCTGTTTATTTAAAAAATATTTTGTTTTATTTTCATAATATTAGATTTATTCTATGATTGATCCCATAATGTTCATTACTTCTAGGAAGCCAAAGCTACTTTTTTGTTTGTTCGTTTTTTAAAGTCTATTAATAATATTAAAGTTATTTAACACTAGTACTAGTACAATCGCAATATTAAACTAGGTATATTATTTTTTTAAGTTAACATGGTACTGATATTTGATCTCCATCATTTCTAATGTTAAGTCTATTAATAAAGTTACTTAAAAGTTTGATAAGCCTTTTAATTTCATTGAATTCGATGATAGTTCAAAACTGCCCCATATATGTTCAAAGCTACCCCGCAAGGGGGGCAGCTTTGAACATTTGACTACTGCTACTAAAGTTGATATTGCACCTTTACCTTATATATTTTTCTACATATGATGCTATGATTGTGTGGCACAATAGTTGGACTAAGCATTGTGAAATAGTAAAGAAGTTAAAA
>JAATLQ010021120.1:38741-52406 GCA_013421005.1 Heliconius erato x Heliconius himera | reverse complement strand
TGAAATACAAAAACATCCTAATTTCAATAGAGAGGATGGCTGGAAGCTTTCTACCACCTGGGACCCACTCATAAAATCATTGAAGTCTCAAACCCACCATACCAGAGGGCAAGATACTATCAGCTCATTCTGCAGGAATCCAGGGCAGTACGCGAGGCAATTAAGAAATCGTTGGCGGTAGTTTGATATAATAATTATGTCAACTGACAGACGAATGCCACCTCAGTCTACCCGTGACCCCGGACTACTGCAAAGTGTTCGAAACGTCGGGTTTCCAAAAATGTATAAAAATACAAAATATACGCGATTAATCCGGTTAAAATAGTTTCATTTAAAACACATATTGTTCATTATAATGTTCATTTGGCAAGTGATAATGATAATATTTATTAAATATGGTTTTTTTTTTAATTTTAATTCTTACACTACAGACTTATGGTCCGTACCTTTTATTATTTTTACATTTCTTTTAATACTTTTTTTTCTGTAGCTATTACTTAGAACTAGACTTATGTTATTACATACATATATCTCTATATTTATACAATATCTCATTGAGACAGTCCAGTTATTCATTTCAGTTGCCACTTACTATCTAAAACTATAATCTAAAGCTACATGCATAAAAATAAACATTCATTATAAATAAATTTAACTTAATTGATTACAAAGATAAATATGTTCCTTACTGATTACAAGGTAATTTTTTTTATACAACCATACAATTAAATATGTTTTGTACCTGTTTTATTCATTTGTGACAATACCCATCTAGCCATTTCTTCATCAGACGACACCGCGGCGTATGAACTGCATACCAGCAGAATATGAACTCCATATCTGTTAAGGAAAATAATTTATTTTCTTCCAGCATGTCCAGACATAATGTCAACACATTGTACAGCTGTAAAACATAACGCCGCGTTTAAATGGATGAAGAAAAATAAAATTGGACATAAGTATAAGGAAAAGTTCAAGTACATCTATTTAACTTATTATAGAGATAACATATTGATAATTCTTAATAATTAATCATAATAAAATAAAGCGTGAAGCTGAAACAAAGAAAAAGTAAAAAAATACGTCGATAGTTTCGATGTAACTACTGGCTAACAAAAAAAATATTAAGGTCTAGTGTAATGTTATATTATTATTGTTAAGATCATCTGAGAGTAATTTTTGGCATATATTGTTATCATTCAAACGTATAAATAAAAATAAGGTAAGTTACATGATAAGTTTGCAGAATAAGCATATAATAAATAAGCTCACCTAAGCCACATTTTGCACAGAACAGACGACTGTCCACGTCGCGTCGTGTCCCAACACTAAGCTGATAACAAAAACTGTCACAAACAAACACATATAAACATTCTGGAAATTCCAGGCCGTGAGTTATATAAACCTAACTAATAAATATAATTAAGTCTCTTTTATGTATATGTTATGGAAGAAGTGATCAAAAAGCGCGTTATTTACAATACCCGGGCATTTCGTACCTAGATGTAGCGGACGAACTGATTAATTATTACTATCTAAATTGTTTTATTTATCACATTATGAATATTGCTAAGTCTAAGACTATTGGGCAATTTGATAATAAAGCTACATTTGAGCAGACGCGGGGAGAGAAACAAGCGCTTAACATGCGTTGATCAATTAGAGATGGAAATGGCAGCGTTCGAATTTCAAATGCTCATTATTTTGGCACGGAAAGTGGATACGCGGACATGTTTTATTTTAATATTGTTTTACTAAAAATAAAAAATATTATCATGCTTTATTTTATATTTTTACAATAAGGCCTATTAAACTTTAATTAAAAAAAATAAGGTTTATTTACGTTTCTCTTTTGTTTTCCTTTTGTATTCTGTGGTGTATAATAAAGTGAATATTATTATTGTTATTATTCCTTACTTACTTAAAAATATTATTAGCAAGTAATAGAATATTTGTCTTCTTCTGGGGTTAAAAAACAGTTAAGTTACAATTTAAAAAAATACACGTAAAAAATTATACAATATGAATAATATAAATATATAATATATAAATTACATAGTATAATTAGAATTCATGAAAAAAAAGCAATAATAATTGCGTTGTATTTTGTATATTTATGCAGTGAGTGGTTAGTTACAGGTTAATTATTACAACTCAATTTGTGGTATTTTTTTTAAATCAATAAGTTTGTTATGGAAGATACCGATGTTATGACAGGACAGCTTGTTATATAGATTTACTAGTGGGCACGCGCAGCTTCGCCCGCGTATTTGCACCTTTAGGAGTGAACTCTTCAAAAAAACCACGAAACACGTGTTCAATAAAATATTTTTAACAGTCTGAATTTAATTTTTTATAAAAATATGGCGTGTTTTTTATAAATATATGTGGCGATTTATAGATTTTTCCATACAAACTTTCAACCCCTTATTTGAACCCTTAGGGGTTGAATTCTAAAAAACCATGAAACTCGTGTTCAATTAAATATTTTTAAAAGTCTGAATTTCAAATTTTATAAAAATCGGTGCCGATTTGAAAAAAATCCATACAAACTTTCAACCTCTTCTTTTTTTTTTTTTTTGTGACGCTGGCAAATGCTTTTACGCAGACCATCCGCACGCAAGTCTAAATGTCCTACGCGCGCATGGTACTGTGGGACTCATCGGGGTTAATACGATACTACCCACTAAAACCCAGCGGGACCCTCACCACCTACGTGGAGACGCCGCAGGATCACTCGCGTATGCCACTACGACACCTCGGTGGTTGGCCCACCTATCGCGGGCCACCATTGTCTTTGGGTGCCTTAGGGTTCCCCTGAAGCACCCGCAACCTCTTTTTTTTTATACAAGACTCTTTCTCCTAGGATCTCTAGGGTAAGGGTAGTTGGAGATGCAGGTACTGTCTCCTCCTACCACCTGGCCTCTATGGTCGGGGCGAGCCTGCGTTCGCTCTGGACTCTCGAAGCCGCTCCGCGGCCTCCTTCAGTGCCATGACAGATTCACAGAAGGAGACCATGGCAGACCAGTTACTCTCACTATCCAGCATTTTCCCCACCACACTGGGTAGTGAGAGGTCGCTACCTATTACAGTCACTAAAGCGTGGCGCTGCAGAGCCCATGCGGGGCATTCGGCTAAAGTATGGTGCGTTGAGTCCACGGGTGCATTACACTCGTGGCACGTCGGCGACATCTCCCGACGTGCAATCTGGTGCAGGTATTTGCCAAAGCAGCCGTGCCCTGTTAGTACCTGCACCAATCTGAATGTAAGGACCCCAAAGTTTCTTAAGAACCAGCGTTCAAGGTGTGGGCGAACCGCTTCCACTGTAGAAAAGCCTGCCACCGGCGACCCCAGGTCCAACTTCCATCGCCGGATCAGAGCTTTGTCTGCACTTCTCCTGATCCGCACGATATCCTCCATTGATGGTCGTTTCACGAGATTTCACAGAACCGGGCCTAAAACTGACCCCTGTGGAACCCCACAAGCGACTCTTTGACGACCGATTTGCCCATCTCCTCCCGTCCATGAGACCACTCTAACCTCAAGGTAGTCATTTAATAGCCGCCGGAGATAGAGAGGCACACCATGATATCGGATTGCCTCTCGTAGTGTCTCGAACGGCAGGCTATTAAAGGCATTGACCACGTCAATTGACACGGCTAGGAGAACTTCTCCTTGTGAAGTCGCGGCCAACGCCCGAGTCTTCAGAGCATTAAGGGCGTCGATGGTGGAACGACCTGCTCTAAACCCGAACTGGGCCTCTGACAGACCCGGGCCTACCTCCTCTAGGTGCTGATTGAGACGAGCGGCGATGATTTTCTCCAAAATCTTACCAGTCTCATTCAGTAGTACTATGGGTCTGTATGCGGAAGGTGAGTCCAGAGGACGTCCTCTGGACGACCCTCCTTACGCAACAAAGATAGTCCTCCCTCCTTCCAGATCTTCGGGAACTGCCCAGTACAAAGGCACTGGTCAAATACTTCCCGAAGATCATTGCTTAGGAACTCCAAGGCGATGCTCAGGACTTTGCCTGGAATACCCTCTGGTCCTGGGGCTATCTTTTTGGCCTTTAGCCTTCCAAGAGCCATTTTCATTTCCTCTTCGGTAATTACCGGCACCGCAAGTTCTCTTTCGTGCGCTGAGAGAGGAGCCATCCTAGGAGGGTCGAAACTAGGTGGCTCTAGAAATAACTCTGCAACAATGTGCAGGAGGAAGGCTGGAGGTAGAGTCTCCGTCACCGGGGCACTATGTACCCGCAATTTTTTTCGTGCAGCGATATATGGCCCCCCCCACGGATCCCTGTTTAGACTCGCTAATAACTCTTCCCGCGCTTGGCATTTTGCAAGGCGAATGGCGAGTTGTAAAGACTTTTTCTTCTCTCTGTAAACATTATTTAGCTGGTCCTCGAGAGTAGCGTCCTAACCATTTCTTCTCCTGCATCTTACATATGCCCGTCTGGCCCGATTACATGACATCCGCAGATCAGCAATTTCGGATGTCCACCAGTATACTCGACGTCGGACTATACCTTGCCGGACCCTTGGCATGGCCGTATCGCATACCGCCGTCATAGCTTTACACATCCTATCTGCTATTTCGTCAACACTGGTGCCAGGGCGTTCTATGTTCCCCTGAGAGCACCACTTCACAATAATGGCAGCTTCTTTGACGAGCTCCGCGTTGAGCCGGCTAAGAGCCCATCTTGGAAATCTCCGAAATGTACCCACGGGCTGGGCTGGGAATGCTGGTTGAGTGGAGACCTGGAACCTAATGTAACGATGGTCCGACAAGGTCTCCACCTCTGTCTCTACTCTCCAATTTGTAACATTACGTGCGACAGCTGGGGTGAAACTGCAGCTCTGACGGAGTCAAGGAAAAGTTCTAATTCCGCTAGCCTACGGTTCGGAGAGAAGTACACACCAATTATGATATATTCTCCCCACTCTGCCACAGCGTATCCAGAACCCCTTTCTAAAGGTGCGAGTGCGCGAGTGCGGGTAATGCTTTCAGATATAATAGCGACAGAGCCATCTAAGTCACCAAGCCAACTAGCACTATCCGGTACTACATATGGTTCACAGACAACAGTAATGTCGACGCACCACTCTGCCATGGATTGCAGTAATAAGTTCTGCGCTCCAGCAGAGTGATTTGTGTTCGTCTGTAAGAATTGTAATCGTTGTCTGTCCATTATGACATAGCAATATCCTCCTGGCCCTCACAGCCTCGACGTCTGACGTAGGCCTCAATGTTTGGAGCCTCCGTTCCTTTAACATACGGTGGGTTGCAATTGACACTACCCATTACGTGTTCTGCCGGCTTTTTCGCGTCGAAGCACACCATGCATCGTGGTGTGGCTTGACATGTTTGATACTTGTGCCCCTCACCACCGCAGCGGAAACAAAGACGTTCCCGCACAACTGTTGAGGGACACCGAGGCCTTGTATGACCCAACGACAGGCACCTGAAACAGCGCATAGATCGTTCCTCCAAAACCTGGACCTTAGCAGAGCTCCAGCCTACCAAGATTCGTCCCTTCTCCACGATGGTTTTAGCTGATTCGCATGGGCATCGCACCACAGCTGACCTCATTCCTCTAGGACCAACTAATCGCTCTGAGACTGTGATAGCGTGCACTGGGCAATCGCCAGTACCCGCAACGGCGTCCATTACCTTTTCCTTGGTGACTGAATCATCTAAACCCACTAATCTTAAGGATGCGTTTTTGTGCGGTCTAGTGACTACAGCAACTCCCTCTAGTACTACGCCCAGCCGTTCAGCTAGTATGTCCGCTTGCTCTGAAGAGTATGATGCAGAGAGTTCTAAAAGTCAGACACCTGACATTGCCTGGCGCACTGCTAGACCTTGGGTGATGCCCAGCTGCACCAGATCAACCCCCTGCTTTGCTCGTTCCAAGGCTTGGGCATAGGAAACTCCTTTCCTCAAGGCCTCCGTAGTTAAGGTAACCATAACAGCTTTAGTGCGAGGTGGTTTGGCCAACTTCGTTTGTGGTGGCTGCCTATTCGTAGTTGCTGATACCGGCGTTTTTGAAACAGAGGGGTTAGTAGATGAACATTTCTTCCCTCTTTTACTCCTTTTAACAATTGTGGTCCAAGAACCACCCTCTTCCATAATCCCTGCGACAGTGATCCCTGAACGTGATTGAGGGCAAGTTTCAGTCATTGGTGCATCATTCTTAGCTACCGGAGCTTGGACACGCCCTGTGGTCCTTTTATTTTTTGGTTTGCATCTAGCTTCAGTCTCAGTTTGCACTATCTCCGTCGCAATTACCATCCCACTTTGACGTCGCTCATGTGCTAGAAGGGGACGCACAGGTCTTGCTGGTAGAAGGCGTTCTTCGATGCCGGCAAAACGAGTATCAATCAAAGTCCCCACAGAGCTGATTATGGTGCGCTTCAGCCCTTCAAGCATTTCTTCACTAATACCTTGAGTCGGTGCTGCAGCCGCCTGGGCCGAATTTTGCGAGCTCGCAAGTGACAATCTCAAACTTTGTACGTCCTTGCTGTGGTTCTGCAGCTCCGGTCTAAGTTTCTCTACTTCCATAGTGAGACGCTGATTCCCCTCACGTACACGGCGTACTTCCTCACTCTCAGTACGAGTGACCAGTGCCTCGATAATCTCTGTGATTGATGCTGCCGCTTCCTTAAGCTTGCGCACATATGTGCCCTTAAGGTGACCAGACTTCGTTGCTAGCTCCAATATGGAGGCTGTACGTTGTCCTGCGTATTTACGTAGCTCCTTAGCAGAACACAGGTAGGCATCTCGTCTATCTTCTACCCTTGAAACGCTCTCTACGTCCGTCGTCTGAGCAGATTTATCCTGTGATGCCCAGTCTGAAAGGCTCCTCTCCAAGTCATAATCTTTTTCGCGTGCTTTTTCAACACGCTGCCTCTGTTCTTTACGAGCGCGTGCTGGTCCTGCGCCTCGGACTTTCGGAGGCCTTCCTCTACTTGCCGTATGGCATTTGGAGCCAGGTACTGTCTCCATTTCCGAGCCAGAATTACCTTTTCCAGTCTTGCGCTTACGCCGGATACTCCGTACCGCTCCTGAGTCCGAAGCGGACTCCAAAACTCCCTCGTTACCGTCATTTGTTGTTGGGTTAATTTTTTCCTTTTCCATAGAGTTCCCACGAGTATGGGGGAAAAACAGTCCATCCAAGTAGTGCCCCCTGTACTTGGATAAGCCTAATACGCCACGGGTGTCGGCCGGTACCCTGGCGGGACCAGCAGTAGCGACTGATTATCCCATCGGCCACGCACCCCTCGCGCTGCTTCGCCGCTTGGGTTGGGGTAATTTTTTATAGAGGTTTTCTTCCTCGCAGCCCGTCTGGTAAAGGCAAGACCCTCGGTTCCACTCATGATTACGAGACATGACCGCAACCACGAGTGGAATTCCGATCTTTTCGGCGCTGGCACAATACTGCACCTGCGTGGCGGTAGTGTAAGTACACACCACGCGCACCCTCCCAGTTCCTCGCACTGTGTCCTCTGCTAGTCAGAGGAACACGCGGAAGAACGCCGTCGCGTCGGATTATTAGCCGAAGAGCAATCATTACTCAAGGACGGATCCTGTGGGTAATAATTACTCGCCGCCCAGGGTGCACCGGTACGCTATACTATTCGTCCTCCCAGAATGACAAGCATTCGAAAAGGGCCAACAGCAAGCGCACACACGTGGAGGTTATCCGACTTCGCACCCCAAACTTTCAACCCCTATTTCATCCCTTTAGGGTTAAAATTTTTCAAAATCCTTTCTTAGTGGATGTCCAGATTATGAAAATAAACATCTGTCCAAATTTCACGTTTCTACCATTAGCGGTTACGGCTGTGCATGCGTCTTACCTCAGTCAGTCAGTACATGTCCTTTTATATAGATTATTCGATTAATATTGTAATATATAAAGGTGAAAATTTGCCAAGATTGGATAAAAAATCTTGGATAAAAAAATATTTTTAAGGGGATATTTGCACGAGTGAGGCGACGTACGACTAATTTAATTTGCGACGGTAAGTCGGACCAATCTAGTGAAGGAGATTCCTCCTGGAGTAACCAAGTTTCTTCGTTTTTGCATTTTGTTTGGTATAGTTTGAGATCATACGTAAACAACGAATAGAAGCTGTGTCGCACGTTGCGTGTTACATTGTTTGTAAATAGAGGAAAAAGGATAGGTTCTAGGTGAGATTCTTTAGGTACTCCTGACGTAACAATGTACGGATTCGAGAGATGACGTTGATTATTACCCGCTGACCTCTGTTAGCGAGATATGAACGGAACCAAGATAGTAATGAATCACAGATTCTATATGCACATATCTTTCGATAAAACACCGGACCGCTGTATTTTTGACAGAACGCTCCTGGAGTCCACTGATGATTGTCCACAGATGAGTAATATACTTGTGTAACACAATATAAGTTCCGTTTCCATTTGTGTTTCCCACTTTGGACCAAAATTTTTTAACGTAGCGGGATTTGAACCTTTCAAACTTTTCTTGGAAACCTTTCAAGCGCTCTTACTACGCGCAGCGCACGTAGCCGCGGATGCGGATGTTTTCTAAGCAAGTAATGCTCTTTATCATTAGTAACTCTAAATATAATTGTGGTTTACCCAATGTTATCAGTTTCAAAACAATGTAACGTAATTTATATTATGTATAACAATTTAAATATGTATTTTTCATAGTATTTATCAATGTATGACGCAATTGAGGCTTATTTCAGACGTGCTTATAAATCTGGTTCTTGTATTATATGGTGTTAGGTCAAGAGGACGTAACTTAATACAGATTATTATATATATTAACAAAAATGCACCTTCACGCTTTTGTACCGGGATAGAGAGGGCCTAGTTTCAAGACACACCGTTCCCCAATTCCGGCCCAAAATTTAAGTCAAGACATGATGAGTTGAGTGATTGAATTCAGGGACAAGTACATATCTTCGCCTACTGCAAATATCTATTACCTGAAATTTCCAATTAAAGTTTTTATCATTTTTTAAACCTAAATGTATTAACGTATTCTAATTTGTTACAGTGTTTTTTAATTAGTAACATATATTATTAGTTAAATATATAATTGGTATACAGAATATACATAGAAAGCACGTTTTTAGGCATTTTTATATAATCTATAAAATAATCAACATTTTCGGTCAAGTTCAAGTCGTACTCATACCCCGAGAGTTTCTTACCAGTTTCATGAATGGAGATACACCAAAAGAATAACTAATTAAGTTGTCATTTTGTATCAAATTAAGTACAGATTAAAATTTGTACCTAATGGTTTTTTTCTATGACACAAATACAATAAATATTCAATTTTTGTATTCAACTTTTCAAGTGTTCAATTTTGGAATTTTCCTTTATGCGTGCCGTAAATTTTAACTTCTTAACAAATTTCGTAATTGTATATTAACGGGAATTATCCTATAGTTATGATAGAAAATGCGACAAAAAACGAAGCATAAACCCTCATATTTATAGTCATTTGATTGCGATGATTTAGAAGATAGATTTTTTGTGCTCTAAGGGAATATAGACTTGAACATTGAGGTATCTAACTTTTAACCGATCTTGTACAAAATAGTCTTGACAGACGGACAGACGGACAAACAACAAAGTTATCTTATAAGAATTTTGAGGTATGTACCCTAAAATACCCTTGCCACATACATACATGCAACATACAGGTGCAATAGTGCAATGTCGGTACGTGTCGCTTGTAAGTTATGAAATAATACTGCGGGATATTTTTATAAACAGTGTCAGAGCATTTTTTTCTTGAGACACAATTTTTTAGAGGTTGCCAAAAGTTAAATATTTTATACGTTTCTTAAAAACAATATTAATAAGATAAACGAACGAACGAACTGAAGAACCTATTCAAAATATTTCTTTGAATATTAAGTCATTCTTTATCACTGTTATTTAACATAATTACGAATTAAGCTAGACTGTTACGAAGGTAATCTTCACCAACAATTCAATTTAGTTTACTTTGTAGTTAGTACTATGAACAATTGTAGGGGAGAGGGGGGTAGCTTTGAACAGGGGCACCTTTGAAAATATGTGTTAACAGAGCTATTTTAAAAAGAAATTTTGTTAGATTTTTTTTGAGTAGTGGCAGCACTAACCTGCACACGTGTCACTTGTCACCGCTGATATATGAGAGCCCGTGGTTGAGTTACGAGGAGTGTTTTATTTTGAGTAAAATTTTATACATTTTTAAATAAACGCGTAAGGATCGCAGGGATCCAATTCATGGTATATGGTTTTATTTTTTCCTCTTTTAGTTAGAATTTTTCATATATCATGCAATAAACTAGAAAATACTACAATTTTTAAACTTTTACTTGAAAAAAAAACGTTTTTAATTTTTCAAATACCACTGAGGCAGCTTTGAACAAAATAAGGGGGGCAGTTTTGAATATTATTATATATAACAAAATACCGCGAAAGAAAAACAAAACTAAACTGAACTTTTCTTTACAAGAAACTGACTCAAAAATGCATTTGGAATCAGAAGATGAAGTGACAATTTACTGTGACGAGAATGAAGATACTGATACCTGTGCATATGAAGACTACGTAATGGAATTAGACTACCACTTAATAAATATTGGAGACTCCATTTTAGCGAATGTTTCATCATCTATGAATAGTAAAAAAGTAGCTTGTACAATTTTTTTCTTTACGTCACTATACTATATCCATGTTCCTTTAAATTTAATTTCTCTAAGTTCAAATTAGGGTAATAAGCTGTTTATTAAAAAATATTTTGTTTTATTTTCATACTATTAGGTTTATTCTATGATTGATCCTGACTGGTTGTGGGTTCGATCCCCGCTCGACGAGATGAAATATTTACTTAAATTTATATTTCCATTTCTTCGCTTTGGTCTCGAGGTTAAGCGCGGCGTTGAGTTCTGTCACTTAACACGCAATGCCTCCGGAATTCGGCAGAAAGTGGGGAACGGAGTGTCTTAATACTAGGTTCCCTCTGCCTGCCGTGCTGTGTGCGGGATAAAACGTGAAGCTAATTTTTATTTCTTACGTAGACTACTTCACCCAATTTCAGTTGCTGGTTACGTCACGTACTACATTCATGTTTTCCTTTAAATTTAATTTTTCTAAGTTCAAATTAAGGTAGTAAGCTGTTTATTTAAGAAATATTATGTTTTATTTTTATAATATTAGATTTATTCTATGATTGATCTCATAATGTTAATTACTTCTACGAAGCCAAAGCTACTTTTTTGTTTTTTTTAAGTCTATTAATAATGTTAAAGTTATTTAACATTAGTACTAGTACAATCGCAATATTAAACTAGGTATATTATTTTTTTCAGTTAACATGGTACTGATATTTGATCTCCATCGTTTCTAATGTTAAGTTTATTGATAAAATTACTTAAAAACTTTTTAATTTCATTGAATTCGAAGATAGTTCAAAACTGCCCCATATATGTTCAAAGCTACCCCGCAAGGGGGGCAGCTTTGAACATTTGACTACTGCTACTAAAGTTGATATTGCACCTTTACCTTATATATTTTTCTACATACGATGATACGATTGTGTGGCACAATAGTTGGACTAAGCATTGTGAAATAGTAAAGAAGTTAAAAACTGTAGAATTTTTAGATATGACACAAAGTTTAAAAATCGTTCGAATGTGCCCCCCTCTCCCCTATCTATTGGCGTGTAAGTCGTAAATTAAAATAAAGATATGTTCATGATATATACATATAATCAAACAACAGGAAAAATTATAATTGCCAACATTACCGGCTTAACCGTTCGAAGAAGCGGCAGTAAATATATATATAAAAAAAAACCTATAAACATAAATAAAATTTATTGTGCGTAATGATGGTTCTGAATGTGAAACTAATTTAAAAAATACAACTATTCTCTTATTAGGGCATTTCACCTGCTCCTCCACCAATTACAACGTCGACTCCATTGATAGATCTCTTGCATATGCGCGTGCCATCAAAGTAAAAAGTGAACCTGTGACCACCTGTATACGTTTATACGGATAAAAAAATATTCCGTTTTATTCGACAGGTGTTGGCTATGGAGTAATTAATTTTACTAAGATTATGCGAATAAATAGATAGTGCAAAAAGTTGTCTAAAAGTCCTAACCAGAACTTGTTTGCTCAACCATCTGCCTCTTACAGTATTCGATGTTCAAGAATATGAAAAAAAATAATTAAATCAGCTTGAGAAGAGGCAATCTAGTGTTAAGACACGCCAATCCGCACTTTGCGCCGAATTTTGAAGGCATTGACTCTACACGAGTGGCGGAATTCAACACCGCGCTTTGGACCAGAGCAAAGAAGTAGAAATATAAATTTAATAAATATTCCATTTCCTCGAGTGGGGATCGAATCCACGCTTACAGTCAATCTTTGTGCCTCTGCGCCACGACTGGCGTCCTCAAGAATATGGAAATATGATTATTCGCCTCCATCGTCCACTTAGGTTCCCTATTAAACATAGCTATGTAGGGTGACAATAAGCCGCACAGGTTGCGAAGCAGGTGTAGGATAATTACCTACACCATCAGCAGCTGTGCCACCCGCGCTTCAAAATTGTCTGGTTTGATTAGTTTAATTCAAAATATTAAATATTTTTTCCTTAATAAAATATTTTATATACTACATATGTAATGTATAATATATTTTTATGAGCTTCACGTTAATAGTATGCAGAGGGAATCCAGTGTTAGGATCCTTTGCTACCCAGTTTTGCCGAATTGTGAAAGCATTGCGCCACATTTCGCCTCGACACCAGAGCGAAGAAATGAAAAATTTCCCTTCAAATTAAATATTTACTTTCCTCGATTGGGAACTGAACTCACAACCTGTCGCGCTTACTCCAAGACAGGTCTGAAATAGATATATACATTGTAAAAGAATGTTTTATTTGTCTTGGCTTTCAAATCGAAATAAAAGCAGGTGTATGTACGTAAGCAAAATGTATGGATATAATTTTATGTAATTAATTCCACAGCTGTATGTCTAACCTAGAATCTACCCTACTTTGTGCTTGGAATTGAAATAAACGTCAAAGAAAAGAATAAACAAACCACATCTCTGACGCAAATCCAAAAATTATAAAAATGTGCAAAATTCTAAACTGAAACATAAAATTACACATATTTATTTATTAGGAAGCCAACGTTACATACTAAGACCACAATAATTTACAAACATTTTTAAATATTTTGATACAAAGTATGTCTCAATTATAGGCTAACTTTACACGTGTATTCAAGTTGTTGCTCACATCTAAACTAATAAAAAAAAATTAAAAATAACTTTTTAACTAAAAAATACTAAAAACAACAGGCTAATAAACTTAATCTTATAATATAAACACTATTTCACTATATAAAAAGAAAAAAAAAAAAAGTTAATACTTAAATTAAAAATAAAAATAAAAAAATTTTTACTACTAAAAATGGCTAATCTTAAAAAAAAACAAAAACAACATAAAAAAAACAAAATTTAAGTTCATTAAAAAAAAGTTATCAAAATTGTAGGAAATATTTTTAGATATATGTTCAAGGTACACGTCTATGGATTCTTTACTAGGTGTATAAAATATTTTTTAAGTTGAGCTTTATACGAACGTAAC
>JAATLQ010021120.1:7324-38731 GCA_013421005.1 Heliconius erato x Heliconius himera | reverse complement strand
AAAATAAAAATAAAAAAATTTTTACTACTAAAAATGGCTAATCTTAAAAAAAAACAAAAACAACATAAAAAAAACAAAATTTAAGTTCATTAAAAAAAAGTTATCAAAATTGTAGGAAATATTTTTAGATATATGTTCAAGGTACACGTCTATGGATTCTTTACTAGGTGTATAAAATATTTTTTAAGTTGAGCTTTATACGAACGTAACGAGTCATTAAATATATCAAATTTGGATTTTTGTGGTAATTTATTATAAAGACACATATATTCTCTATATCCTATAAGAAATATTCCAAATATTATAAAACCAAATAAGTTATTTATTATACAACATCAAAATTACATAATTACTCGGGAACAAACGCAATATGCAATTAAATAAAGGAAAACAACAAGAAGGCGAAACAATTAACTAATACATTAAAACGAAGTACAATGGCCCCTAACGGCTACCTCTATGGATATCACGCAACACGTGTCTGTTGTTAGATTACGTGGAACTACTAGCTATATTTGACTTCCATTATTTCATTTTAATAGTAAAAACATTAGTTAGCTGAGGCCAGTCGTGGTGCTGGGGCTCAAGCGTTTGACTGGTAGTGGGTTCGATTGCTACTCGGAGGAATGATATGTTATTTATTATTTTGATTTCTTAGCGCGGTGTTGAGTTCTGTTCAACACGCAATGCCTGTAAGATTCGGCGGAAAGTTCGGGATTCGAGTGGAGTGGAGTGTCTTAACACTAATTTCCCTCTGTCTATCCTGCTACATGCATAATTCTTTGAGGTTGCTAAAGTAATGTTTTATAGTTATTATTAAGGAGAATACTTTATAACAACGCAATTATTATATATAAAAATTATGTGGACGTAAGGTAGGCAAAGGGAACCAGGGAACCCTGTCTCCCCTCTCCCTAGGAAACCTTCCTTAAGTCACGCTATTTGAAATGAAAGCTTAAACTATGAGTATACTATAACAAATGAAGCTATTTACTTTTAGTACAAGTCACGCAGGTAGATCCGTAGTAATAGGTAGTAATAAACAAAGAAAGTCTCGTATCCTGTTCAATATAAAGCTGTATAGTAACAGCGTTAACCGTATTCAGAATTTAACGTAAAATAAAATTTCCTTTAAGGTTGTTATATAATAGATCGGTAAAATATCACCACGACATTTTTGTTTTGAGTTTTGCCTATTATATAATAGTTACAGTCCCATTGTTATTTGTTGATAATTTTTACCATAAAATAATATATTTTATGCACATACATATATAACTACCATCTATAAAGTTTTTAAAAACATCAAAAATGTTTAAAAACAAACAAAGTAAGACCAGTCGTAGGCTCAGGGCCCCAATTGTGTGGCTGTAACGCGTTGTGCGCAGGTTGTGGCTTCGATTTCCACACGAGGAAATGAAATATTTTCATTTCTTCGCTCTTGTGTCGAGACAAAACCAGCAATGCCTCCAGAATTCAGCGGAAAGTGGAGAGCGGAACCTCTGTCTACCTTGCTACAAGCGGGATACAGCGTGAAGCTTAAAAACAATAAAATAAAAAATATTATTATGTTTATACAACAGTTTGACACCATTTAAAACTACCATTTCTTTACACACAAAAAAAATATATAAAACTTTATACGTTTTCTCATAACAGCAAGTTGATTCAATAAAATGTAGATATGGAACCCACTAAACCAGGGGTTCCCAACCTTTTCTTGATCAAAGATCACTTTTATATCATTCTCGGTAGCAGGGACCGTTATGCATGTAGGTATAATATAAAATTATTGTGATAATCAAAAAGAAACTTCGCCTAGCCATCCTTAGTCATAAAAATTAAATCGTTCGAGGATCATATTTAGGCTTCTAAGGACCACTGGTTGGGAACCACTGCACTAAACGATCGTGCTCCGAGAGTAGCTGTTACATTCTTAACAAGAAGTATTTGTTCAACTGCCCTCTTCCTCTTGGGTCACATTGTTTCGAGCACACGTTGACATAAATATTCATATATTATGTTGTCTAGCGTTAGTATAACAAGGTTTGAGCCAAATTTTCAATTTTTTTAAGTTAAAATTCTATTATAATAAAAAATAAATACTTTCTTTAATTTTATTTGACTTGTTTTTTCTAGTAGATAAATGTTTTGTTATAGTACTATAACATACTGTTATTATGAGAGAAAAATAAATATAAATAAAATAAATCAGTTTCATGCTGTATCCCGCACACTGCAGGGTATGCAGAGGGAACCTAGTGTTAAGACACTCCGTTCCCCACTTTCTACCGAATTTTGAAGACATTGCTTGTTGAGTGGCAGAACTCAACGCCGCGCTTTGCCTTGATACCAGAGCGAAGAAATGGAAATATAAATTTAAGTAAATATTTCATCTCTTCGAGTGGGGATCGAACACACAACCAGTCGGTTTTACAGTCACACTTTGTGCCCCTACACCACGACAGGCCATGAGAGAAAAATAATTTTAAGTATTTAGTAACTTCAAGGAAATATTAAAACAAAAAACAAGTCCTTACTTGCGGTCTTTCGATAGGTATTTTGCTTTTTTATAAAACTTCTGGCATGTGGCTTACCAGATTGTTTTGTATATAAATAAAATTGAATATTTCACCTTAGATATACTTACAATATCCAAATAAGAAATATATAACGAAAATATAAAAACGGCAGTTCATCTCAAAATCGTATTACAGAATTGGAACATTTATAATCACAATTTATAGCTATCTCCAAGCCAACATCTAAACAGTATTCAATTGCATTCACAGATGGGGCTCTAACTGTAGGAGGACCATAATAACCAAAGACAAATATAAGAGGTTCAGGCGGATGAAGCTATGTTAGGAAAGTGTGTCGCTATAGCGGGCGACGCTGGACAATGTTAACTTGTGAGGCTGGTTAAACGATAGTCATCTCACGTTTCGACTTATATTTTCTACTAAATATTTTGATATTATATGAAAATTATTTAATGGGTCATATTTTTTTAATTTATGATATTATTAATACGAGGTTAGTCGAGGTGCAGAGAAGCGAGGTTAGTCGAAATGTGACTGTAAACGCGACTGGTTGTGGGTTCGATCCCCGTTCGAGGAAATATTTATTCGCTCTGGTGTAAAGGCAAAAGCGCGGCGTTGAGCTCCGCCACTCAAGCAATGTCTCCACAACTCGGCACAAACTGGGGAACACAATGTCTTAAAACTAAATTCCCTCTGTCTACCATTGTGTGCGGGATACAGCGTGAAGCTGATTTCTTATTAAATTATTAATAAATAAAAATTATAAAGTAATAAGGTCTATTATTTTACATTATTTATAGCTTTTAATATTTCTGTCAACACTTTATATTGAATAAGTTTTGTTACCGTGGGAAAGCATATTTTATTGTATGAAATATATTTCTAAATCAAGATTAAGTTCACCTGATGCGAACTACTTTAGTAGCCAGGTAGCTGTTTTTTTGTTGCGATAAACTTATAAGGGTTTTTTATGTATAGGCGGTCCGGTTAAATCTCAGTCCAGCAGTTTACGATGCACCTGTCGTTTAGAATTAAGTTTTCGAGAACGATTTTGTAACGAAATTATAAGTGAAGTGAGGTTTTAATATAGTTGTTATAAATTATTAAATATTATTATTATTAAAACGTATAATTTTTTTTCTTTCCTAAGTGTAGAATAGCACTTTAAAGCAATATTTAAATATATTTAATAAATAGCATTCTCTCTTGCCAGACGATAATTCTTAGTAATTATCTTTGGGTAGCGGAAATTTGTAGAAATCTCTCTAAAGAGATGCTAACAACATAAATAAGTTGTAACAAGCGTATAAAAGTTTCGACGTAGGTCAAAGAGCCTGGTCGGTTTTCAGGAGGCGCGGGTTCGAGTGCGGCCCCTCAATATGGAGGGACGAAGTATCTTAAAACTAGGTTCCCTCTGCATACTAAGATGTGTGGAAATTACAGCGTGAACCAAAAAAACATTTAGTTCTTTCACTTTTAAATTTATACTTTCATAGTACGTAGTCTAAATATTAGGTTTCTATAAAATTCTTAACATCAATTATATATGAAGCTACTGCTATTTTTATGAAGGTATTATTTTTTTTTACTAGTATAATCAAATAGAAAACAACTGAATTGTACGCCCGGAAGCTTTTTATTAATGGTTTATGGAAAAAATCAATACATTATCGCGTTATAATTACACACATTCCTAAACAAAAAAATATGAAGTGTTAACATGCAAACCGATTTTGAGGTGATTAAAAATCTATTAAGTTTTAAAGTAGGCGAAAATTATGTCATTCGGATATGATTTCACTTGTAAGTAATATCTGTACATAAAATGTTTCTTGAAGAAGGATATGCGTTATCAAAATTGGAACTTTCACGTAAATTGTGTAATATAAATAATATTTTCTTCTCACATTACTACATTAAGAAGAGGAAAGAATAGACAATAAGAGTTATATCGTGAGTTTAACTAAGGATGAAAAATCTTTTGTTGTCTTCGTACCTAAGCCAAATTTGCGGCGTCACTGTAAAATTATTTGGAATTTACAGAATTTGGTGAAGGAGGTAAGCTCAGACGGTGGAGATGAGTTTGTTAACGATTTGATATAATTAAGTTATTATCAAATGTACTTAAAGTTTTAATCCACCGATTGTGAAACTCATTATATTTAGGTTAACTCATTTAAACTTTTTTCTGGCACTGTTCTGAACTCCTCACCATGGAATCTCATGGATCCGGAACCCAAATGGTAAACTTATGAAATGCTAAAAAGATTCTCCTCTTATATAATTTTATATAAAATATATATTATGTGACTACAGCTATTTACAACGTTCTCCACAAAGCCAAAGCGGCGTTCATTTAATAGAAGTAATGTGGCGTATTATTAAAAAAAAAACCTATGACTAATAAATAATTAATAAGAATTAAAAATCAAAATGTTTGTGAACTAGGACACTCCCATTAGTATTATGAACATTAAAATATTTTACTTGTGAACATAGAATACCTGCAATTGACTAACTCTAGATATTTTTTCGTGTTATTGTACTGGATACAATAAATATAGCTGCTATTAAGTGATTACGACAGGTGAATCAATTATATTTTTTACAAGAGGAAATCAATTACTCGCTTATTACCTGCAGGTAATATATGTTGTGTTCTTATGCCAGAGCTATAGGCCGCAATTTTTTAATTATATAATGATAATTCATAAAAAAAATAGTCTTTTTATCCTTCACGCTGTATCCTGCACGCAGCAGGATAGAACGAACTTAGTTTTATGACACTCCGCCGAATTCTGGTGGCATTGCGGGGAACTCAACGCCGTGCCTTTGCCTTGATATCAGAATGAAAAAATATAAAATATATTTGGATATTAGATTATACAAATTATATTCGTACATACCTCTTCAAGTATAGGACAACTTTTGTATCTTGATTTTTTGATGGCGAGTTCCCACCAAGGTACAGGAGGTTTGGGTCGAAGAATAGTTTGACATCCGACTTTGGGATCTTGAGATTCATATAGCGTTCCCAATGTTCTTGATGAAGATGAAGGTGAAGAATCTCGGTCCTCTTCAGCTGGTATTCCAGTTACACACTCGCAACATTTATGTGGTTTCTTGGTGAATGGCTGTGGCTTGTAGTCTACACTAAAGGAATGTCTGTAACTAAGTCGTTTTGTGAAACCGTTCGATTCGCTCGTTGATCTCTTAAAACCATTTCGATTATTTTGCAACGGCATTCGAGGTATCTGTTGCACGTCACTCGAAATACTGCTTGTATTATTCAAATCATAGCTATCGCCATTCAAGGGCGTATTTGGTTCAGAATGATATCCAATTTTGTTTCTGTGCAAACTCCCATAGAATGGATTTTCGGAAATAATCGGTGGCTTAAGATCGATAAATTTGGGTCTTCTCATATTGAGTGTGGCGAATTTCTGAGGAGATTTGTGAAATCTTGATTTACTTGGCAATTCTTTCAATACATCCTCTGTGTCAGTCGACGGTATCGTCGAGTTGTCACTATAACTTGAAATAGGTCGATCATTGTCAGTTAGGTATGAGGAAGATTCAGAACAGTTATCCCGATCGCTACTCCTCTTTCGATAGTCAACGGAAGAACCCGTTGTATTCGTACGTATGGAATGTAGCTCTAGGGCGTCCTGCTTTACTGCACACGTTTCTTGAGAATGACGTTCGCCGTTGCTTAAAGTTGGTACAGTCATTTTTTCATTTGATTCCGTTTCCCTCGGTAGTTCCAAACTTTTCAAGCGTCTGCGAGGTTTTGTGTCTATTGAATCGTAGTGACTTTCATGTCGACTGTTAATAGATTTAACTGGTGAACTGCTCTTAGAGTGCGGTGGAGTTACTTTGGCATAAACGGGTTCAGTAAAGCTAATTCTTGATGGTCTATTTACGTATATACTTTGAGATTCGCCAGTTGCATATTGCACGCCACAACTGCTCTCTAGGAAATTGCTCTTGCTTGTTCTATTTAATGTAAAATATTCCGAATGCCTTTGAGGTAGATTGGCTACACTATTTGGTTCAACTAGATTCCTTATCTTTATTCGACTTCTCGGGGCGCGGATTGTTGCAAATCCATCGTGGATCGGTGATCCGTAGTAGGTTGTTTGCGATGTGGTTACCGCCATATTAAATACACTTTTTAAACAAACATTATTCTTATTTTTTTAATCACTCACTCAATCTGTAATACCATATTTGTAGCTGCTTGTGATATTTCGCCATTTATTCTATATTTATATGGAAATATTACAATATGTATTTGGTACTTATAAGTTTAAAAATAATAAATGTAAAGGCTTTTCACTTATGGTGCATGGCTTATCATACGAAAGAATAAATAAATCATAATCAATATAGATTGTAATTCTGCTACCGGAACCCGTAACAACCCTACATACTATTTTTAGGTGCATCATCAAAAGATCAATGAATGCAATAGGTTCATTAAAAGCACTTGTAGAAACAACTAAAATAGACTTATAATAAAAATATTATTTATAGATACTAAACAGTAGAGCTGTTAAGTCTCATTATGTTTTCAAGATCATTTTGTAAATGTCTCGACATTAAGAAATAAAAATAAAACGTTGATTTAAAATCTAAATTATTTTAATATGATATTTTAAATATATTAAAGAATAGCGACTCGCTCGCGGCTTCGCCCGCTTGATTTATTATATATTTTTTTTTAATCTGAAGTACTTTCGTGTTCTAAAATAATAAATTTAAAATTATAATATTACTGGTAAAAATAACGTTACTCACGTTAAAAAAATAAACTGTTATAGACATTTAATCAAATTTTAATCACAACAAAAATTATAGATTCATCTATTCCATGATGGTATTCCGATGGATGGAATTCCGTGAATATACACTTCGGTACCATATATATACATTTTATCAAATAAATTTGTAAATTTAACTATTGTTTAGCCCCTAGTACTCACTATGCATAGTTTAATTTGGTCGGTTAGCCGCGTAGTATGTATATAGTGTGTTTACATGAGCAGACCATTACATTTACTACATTTTTTTTTCACCTTCACGCTGTATCCCGCACTCAGTAGGGTAGGCAGAGGGAACCTAGTGTTTAGACACTCCGTTCCCCACTTTCTGCCGAATTCTGGAGGCATTGCGTGTTGAATGGCAGAACTTAACGCTGCGTTTAACCTGGACACCAGACCGAAGACATGGAAATATACATTTAAGTAAATATTTCATCTCCTCGAGTGGGGATCGAACCCACAACCAGTCGGTTTTACAGTTACACTTTGTGCCACTGCGCCACGACTGGCCTCTACATTACAACATGAATATTATTATTATCTATTTAGAATACCACATCAGCTTTCTAAATTCAAATATCAAATATGGATGTATGTATGTACTTTGGGAATGATCGTGCAAAATGTTTGTAATTATTTTTAAAAGTTGATAACAACATCAGATATAAACACATAAACGTATTCACTTTCTATATTACGTCGAGAAAATAAAATTGGGACTATTCGATAAAACTTTGATAGCTTTACTTAAGTTTTACTTAGTTATGATGTGAAAATTATAGATTTCAAAGATTCTTTTAGTGGGTTCCCTTTATTCATATCGATAAGAATTTAAAGAAATCTTAAATAGGAATTTGTAGTAAGCAAAATAATTTTAAATTTTATATTTGTGTGGATTTATAAGAAATCAAAAAAAAATACGAAGAAACATTTGTATAGAAGAAAAATTTAAACTAGGGGAAAAACCACAGTTATTTTGTGAGTAATGAAGCAAAATTTATAATACCATAAAGAGGACATTTATATTTGTTTACACGGAACAATAACCCTACCCTAAAACAACCTACATAACCGCAATAAAGATTTTTTTTTTGTATTCACGTGGTGAGCGAGTCAAATTTTTACTTCTTGTGTTACTACGATATACTTTTTCAATGTATCAAATAACATTGAAAAATGCTCTTGAATTATCATTTTATTAGTTTTTTTTTAATCATTTTTTATCAGCTTTACGCTTCAGCAGGGCAGGCACTGGGAACCTAGTGTTAAGACACTCCGTTCCCCTTTTTGCATCGAATTCTGAAAGCATTGCGTGTCGATTGGCGGAACTCAACGCCACGTTTTGCCTTGACTACAGAGCAAAAACAAGAGACATTTTAAATACATATATCATTTCCAGTCACACGATGTGCCCCTGTGCCACGATTGGCCTCATCATTTTTTTTAAAATAATGACCCACACATGTTTATATTACTCTTAGTTAGTCTATACATATAGATTTATTTAATATAGGAGTATTATAAAAAGAATAAGCTAATGATTACTTTAGTTCGAGATTTTAAAGAAGACGTGTTTCAAGTTCATAATGACTTCTTTGACAAAGCCAACAAACCATTATAGATAATTATAAAAAGAGAGTGCGCGGTGCGTTACTCTTTAAATATTTTTCAATAGAAATGTGATTCATCAGTGATAAATAAGCTTTAAGCTTGAGAAATATGAGTTTTGAATTATTCATTTGTACGAGAAACAACAATAGTCGATTCGGTATGCACACAGAGTAAGTCTAAACATAAAATATGTATATGTTTAGAAGTACTATTTTAAGTAACGAACAATTAAACTCTGAGTGCCCTATGCCTAAGTTAGGCTCAGTAATTGAAACTAATTTTACTATGGGTCTCGTTTGGACGCCAATTATTAGTTAATTTACATTTTTTATATTATTTAAAATTGATTTATTTATTTTGATTTCTTCGCTCTGGTGCCGAAGCAATGCGCGGCGTTGAGTTCCGTTGACTCATAAAATGGGGAACGGAGTGTCTTAACACTAAGTTCCTTCTGCTTATCCTGCTATGTGAGGAGTAAAGCGTGAAGCTGATTTATTCACATAATATATTTAAATTGCAACCCAAAAATCTTACACTATTACAAGTACAATCTAAATCATCTTAATTGAATTGACAATTGAAAATCTATTATGTAACATATTCTGTTCATAAAAATTTGATCCTATTTTTACAATATGACATTCAATCCTTTATATTTATATAGTGGTTATAGTATCATACGGGTAGACTAATAAATTATGCGGGGTCAAATACGTTTCCCTTTTGTGGGGGAGCAAAAATATGTACTTACAAATTTTAAATCAATAGTTTTATCGAAATTGTTTCACTAAGAAATATGGGAATTCCAAATATATTTTTTTTCTATAGATTTGAGGCCAGTCGTGGCGCAGTGGCACGAGGTGTGACTGTAAAATCGACTGGTTGGGGGTTCGATCCCCACTCGAGGGGATGAAATATTTACTTAAATTTATATTTCCATTTTTTGTTGAGTTCTGCCACTCAACACGCAATGCCTACAGAATTCGGCAGAAAATGGGGAACAGAGTGTTTTAAAACTAGGTTCCCTCTGCCTACCCCGCTGTGGGCGGGATACAGCGTGAACCTGATTTATTCCTATAGATTAATACCTATTTTCCTATAATATACTAGACATAGGTTAATACCAGTTTCGTTCTTTGACTTGGAAACATTATTTCATGCAACTACTTTGTGTTTAACTATATAGACGTAGAGAAGAAGAGAAAGAATAATATTTATGTATCCATCTCGCTCTCCCTTATAGTAGAGTACGACGTTTTTGCTCCCGAGCAACGACCTGTTCAACATGGACATACTAAGAGATACTCTCACAATGGTCCTTAGGGGCTGGCAATAAGGTTTATATCGAATATATGAAGACGTTTGGAAGCTTGGTTTTATTGTATTACGGGATGTAGACTAGTGAGTTTAATATTTTCATTTCACAGATATTTCGAAATATTTCTTAATAGTCCTCTCGGTAAATAAATAATAACAAGAACTGATAATGGACTGTGGTCTAATTTTAAGTAACATTATGCTAAGTGCTGCTGATAATGTACGATTTATAGGATTTATATTTTATAATGTTATTTGGAAATAATTTCAATTTGTAATAGCTCTATTGTCGTTTTCACTGCATTCTAATATAATTCTAACGAGTTTGTTAGCAAGGTAGGTGGGGGGACCCTGGGAACTAGGGTTAAGATACTCCTTTCCCATTAGGACATTTCCGTTCCCTAATTCCATCGAATTTTGGAAACAATATTGTTAACCAGTTAATTTCTATTAACTACTAATAACTTCAAGATAGTTCAGATATATAATTTTAGATATACGCTATACACTTTGTATTTTACATGAAGTAATAAAATATGTTTTTTAAATTACTATAATAATATTTAGTATGCTATTTACGTAGGTATTTGCATAAAAAGGCCAGTCGTAGTGCAGGGGCACAAAGTGTGACTGTAAAACCGACTGGTTGTGGGTTCGATCCTTACGCGAGGAGATGAAATATTCACTTAAATGTATATTTCCATTTCTTCGCTCTGGTGTCGAGGTAAAGCGCGGCGTTGAGTTCTGCCACTCAACACGCAATCCAGAATCCGGGGAACGGAGTGATTTAACACTAGGTTCCCTCTGCCTACCTTGCTTGCTGTGTGTGGGATACAGCGTGAAGCTAATTTATTTATTTATTTTATTTTTTAAAATTGCTTTACAAAAAGCGCTGTTTTAATACGACCATATACGAGTACATAACGGTTTTTATTCATTCTATTCTTTCACATAGAGATTGCTAGTTAAGAATAGAAATAAGTGAACTATTAAGATCTTTTGTATGTGTAAAACAAACATAAAAGATAAAAAGAATGATTCGTATAATTAATTTGAGAAATATATGTCTGGAAATCTTGTTTATTGGTATAAATAAGTTATTTAAATTAGGTTAAAAGCTTAGTTATTTTGAAATCAAATAATACATGTATATATCCGGATATATATGAGGCCAGTAGTGGCGCAGGGGCACAAGTGTGTGACTGTAAACGCGACTAGTTGTGGGTTCAAACCCATTTCGAGCAAATTAAATAATTGTTTAAACTTATATTTGCAATTCTTGATTCGCTCTGGTGTTGAAGTAAACCGCGGCGTTAAGTTCCGCCACTCAACATGTAATGCCTCCAGAATTTGGCGGAAAATGGAGAAAGGAATGTTTTAACACTAAGTTCCCTCTGCCAACCGTGCTGTGTGCGGGATACATCGTAAAGCTGATTTTTATTATTAATATCTAGTATATATTTATTATAGTATATATTTATTATTTTAATGTTTAATTTTCGTAGAATCATAATTCACAGAAAAAAATTAGGTAACAAATATATATTATCTCATATTTATTATTAACAATAGAAATAAGAATAAGATAAACATTAAACATATCAACAGAGACCAATATTAACACAAAAATCTTTAACCTTTGACAAATGTTCTTTTGAGAATGATAACGTTTAACGTAAAAAACTGTGACGAATTAAAAAAATACTTGTTTTTAACTTTATAAACTTAAAAAATATTAATTGGACGTATTAATTATTTTATATAATAATTTATAAAAACATGACATTTAAAAAAGTAATAGAAGTAAAAAAAGTTGTAGTAGTAGTAGCATAGTATAAACGATGTAAAGAATTAATAACTAGTTATATTACATAAGGGTTTTAGTAGTTTTAGCAAAATTCGCAACGTCATCGTTCAAGTATCGATATTTTATATCTTCCGATAGAAAGTGCAAGAACAGGTTTCGAAGGTACGAAACACACAACCAAATCTCATAATTTACTTAAGTTACGTAGAACGATTTCAAATTACTTTAAAAAATTAAATCAATTTAAATCAGCTTTACGCTGTATCCCGCATACAGCAGGGTAGGCAAAGGGAACCTAGTGATAACACACTCCATTCTCCATTTTCCGCCGAAATCCGGAGGTATTGCGTGTTGAGTGGCGGAACTCGACGCCGCGCTTAGCCTCGACACCAGAGCGAAGAAATGAAAATATAAATTTCAATAAATATTTCATTTCCTCGAGTGAGGATCGAACCCACAACCAGTCGATTTTGCAGTCAATCTTTGTGCCTCTGCGCCACGACTGGCCTCGAATTTACTTTGTTTAAGTAATTTAAAATAAAATAGGTGCGGCTTATATATATTCGAAAGGAATCACTTATTTAAATATTTATACAGTGCTATGGAGAAATATTCTATTGATGTAGACGCGGAGCATATCAATAATGAAGTAACACGCAAAAAGGGTGATGATGATCTAATCAGTCACTATAAACGACCTTTAGCTATGAGGAAAACAAATAAATTGCTGTTTTACATTTGTACGTACATATGTATATAATGAGAAAAAAATACTTTTAAATTAATAAGAATAGGGCTGGTGAGGCCAGTCGTGGCGAAGGGGCACAAGCGTGTGACTATTAACGCGGCAGGTTATGGGTTCGATTCGGTATTTAATATTTGTTTTTTTTTGATCTGGTAAAGAGGAGGCAAAGCGCAGCGTTGAGTATCCGCACAGAGCAGGGTAGGCATAGGGAACCTGGGAAACTAATGTTAAGATATTCCGTTCCCAGATTCCATGTGCCTACACTGCTATGTGCGGGATGCAGCGTGAAAGTAAAATAAAGAACGTATGTTTCAATGATAATTAATATAAAAATAAAATTAAATTTACGAAATTAAAAATTAAAGTAAATTCACATTATATAAACAAAGTACTCGTCTGAAAATAATTAAAAGGTTGAAGGACTGGCTGGATGGAACATAGAGAGGAACTAAAGTGGAACGATTTAGTAGTTTCAAGGAGCGCATCTGTTCAGCACATGGCCGGTGCGGTGAACACGGTTAGACATACGATACGACAGCGTCATATGCTTAAATTTACAATTTTAAAAACGCGGTCAAGTGATATAAGTTCAAAGAAAATATTAAAAATAGTTTAATTTTAAGTGTTAAGTTTTACTTCGCATTATTTGACGATATTATATTTTCATTTGGCACTAAAATTCATCCAGTCGAGAAGCCAGTCGTGGCGCAGCGGCACAAAGCGTGACTGTAAAACCGACTGGTCGTGGGTTCGATACCCACTCGAGAAGATGAAATATTTAAAATTTCCATTTCTTCGCTCTGGTGTCAGCGTTGAGTTCTGCCACTCAACACGCAATGCCTCCAGAATTTGGCAGAAAGTGGGGAACGGAGCGTCTTAACACTAGGTTCCCTCTGCCTACCCTGCTGTGTGCCGGATACAGCATGAAACTGACGTACCTATTTATGCAAAATATACTTATAAATTATCATTTAGATTTCAAAATATTTACATCAAGTTTAATAAAACAACAACACAACAAAAACATATGTAAACTGTTCATTTTCTAGTAGACAATAACAAGAACCGATACAATCAAACGTCTATTATATCAATAATGGGACATAAGAATGAACGAATAATCTAGACATCGGTCATAAAACCAATGCTGTGTGGGTAGGGCATTGTCTGCTGCTTGTGAGCCCTATTTTAAGGGCATCGCTGTGACCTCTGACATCCCATACCCTATTGTCATGCTAATCGCTAGCTGCTAATCTACTGTAACGTATTTGGAGAATGCAAAATCAAATATTAATTCTAATTTACTGACATTCTCTTGAACACCTATCGTCATATTTAATACAACAAGCCCGATGACAACGTATGGCTTAGTTGGTCAGAGCGTTTGGACGGTTTTCAAGGGGCGCGGGTTGAAATCGCAATATGTACTTTCAAAGTTTTATGTGTTTTCTAAAAAGTATTTTTCTTAACCAAGCCTGGAATAAGACTAAAAAATTATTACCTTTTTATATTATGATTACTTTTTTTTTCAACTTCACGATCTATCTCACATGTAGGAGGGAGCCTAGTGTTAAGACACTCTGTTTGCCACTCCGCTGAATACTGAAAACATTTCGTGTTGAGTGGCGCAACTCTACGCCGCGCTTTGCCTCAATATAAGAGTGAAGAAACGAGAATATGAAATATATTATTTCATCACTGTAGTATCTTTCTTATTTCTAAGATAAACGTTAAAACATAACCCTATTTTCAGTGTAAGTATTAAAACAATAGAACGTTATCACATATCAAACTGATAAAATACCTCTAAGATTTCTGCCACAACGCTAACGGACACATGTCACGCGTCATAATATTATCAACAATTTTAAGCCGATTCAGAAAGACCACCTCGCTGGAAGAACAGTTTACAAGCAAAATTCTAATTATGCTTACTGTAACCTGACGCTGATACCGGCTTATCTTGTTTAAGTGGATGAACTACTTGGCACTTCCCAGCTAGATACCACGTGGTCGGTTGTAGGGCTTCCTTCCGTACTTCACTTTGTTCAGTATAATGGATAAACTACTTAAGGGTACCTACATCATCTGTTTACTTCCAAACCAGTTAGTACCGACGTTCTCGGAACCTGCGTGCTGCTAATTTAAGCTTATTTGGAAAACCTCTCGTTGGTTGCTCATAATTTTATATATTTTAGAATGTATTTATACCACCAATTGTATGAATTATTTAATGTCACCAATTTTATGTGTTGTTGCATGTTAACATATGTCCAGCGGAATATAAATTTTTGACTAAATGCCATTTGCATATTTAAATATACGGAATAGCATTTACAAAGAATATAAAGTGAAAAACATAAATTTTGATCGTTTGTAGTAAAATGAAGTATCCTTTCAAGGTCAACGTAGACGGTTAGTGACGCAATTTGGAAACGGGTTTTCGAGTATTATGAATTCATTGATAACTGTTTGAAACGAGCGTTTTATATCATATGGTGATGTTTAAAAAAAATATGTTTTTTTTTTATTTTACTTTTTTCTATTTTTTTTCATTAAATTT
This sequence comes from Heliconius erato x Heliconius himera, assembly GCA_013421005.1. NCBI lineage: Eukaryota > Metazoa > Arthropoda > Insecta > Lepidoptera > Nymphalidae > Heliconius > Heliconius erato x Heliconius himera. The sequence goes on along the minus strand of JAATLQ010021120.1, from coordinate 23,322 downwards.
CAACATATTTTTAAAAAGAGTTCGTGTTAGCTATGGCATTTACAGTACGAAATGTAAATTTTGGATGTTTTTTTATCAGCTTCACGCTATATCTGTAGGCAGAGGGAACTTCGTGTTAAGACAATCCGTTCCGCATTTTCTGCCGAACACTGTTGGCATTGCGAGTTCAGTGGCGGAACTCAACGCCGTGACCTCGACACCAGAGCAAAAAAATTTAAATATTAAATATTTCATTTCCCCGAGTGGGGATCGAACACAACCAGTCGCATTTACAATCACACACTGTGCCCCAGCGCCACGACTGGCCCTATTAAAAAAAATAGTGGTCATTGAAATCTAAGTCAGATTGATACAATTGGCTTTTTACTTGAAGATTCCATTTATTATAATAATTATGTGTATACATACATAAATATATAAGTACATACGAATCTTATATTTTTGTTCAGCGGAGCGTTTCTATATGATTGTCTTAGCTCTTACATATGGAATTATTATAGGCCTTTTTCATAGAGCTTATTCCCAGCACTTTCAGATAACGTATTAAATAATAGTAGTAGCTTATATTCGCTATACGACTAATAGGTAAATTTAACTGTAAGTTAACATAAACTAAACTAAACTAGCTTTACACTTTATCCCTCGCGGGGTAGTCAGAGGGAACGGAGCGCCAAACGCTACGGTGCGTAAAGCTGATATAAAATATTTAGTATGTAATTTCAAACACCTATATAAATATTTAAAAAAGAAAAACAAATTAAAATTAAATCGACGAATTCTTTGTATATAGTAATAGAAGAAGAAATATTAGCACAGCCATTGTCTCAATAGACTTCTAGACTGTATGATATGTTCTAATAATAGGTTGTCATAAAATATCTATCTATCGCAAGTATAGCGGACGTTCAAACTATACAAGAATTGATTGCTTCAAATAGCTGAAAGTGATTGCCGCTGCATTGTCTGAGTATCTTACATTAATACGATATATAAGTAATGGACGATAAATAATATGTGATTCTATAATAATGTACAATTGATTTAGAATATACAAAAAAAAATCAGCTTCACGCTGTATCCTGCATACTGCGGGTTAGGCAGAGGGAACCTAGTGTTAAGACACTCCTTGTGGAATATGGGTAAATTGGCGTAAATTATCCATAATTTAACATTAGAATTTTCAGGACGTTATTATTAAAGGTTAAGGATATAATAAGAAAAATTAGAACGATTACAATAAATGAAAAATCTCTGAAAGGTTCAGAAACGCAATAGGTATAAAAAAATTAAAAATATCAAATTTCAGTAAAGCTAGGCAGTTTTATGGTTGTATGGAATTAAGCACAATGTTCTAAATACTGTATATTTCGTACTATCGTGCACGCAAGGTGTTTTTTGAATATTGGTAACATTAGAAAGTTACACCAAGAACGTTTAGGTTATGAGTTTTTCCGGAGTTATACAACCACGATATTATAGATAATAACTGAATAGAGGATGTTATTATTAAACTTATCCAATGTCAACGGAAACTGTGTTTTTATTTCCTATTTTGTACATATTTACTACATTTCTTACTTAGCCACAAGGGTGCGACTGTATCGCGACGGTTGTGGGTTCAATCTCCACTCGGAGAAATGAATAATTGTTTATTAATATTTTCATTTTCTCGCTCTGGCATCAAGGTAAAAGCCTGGCGTTATGTTCCGTCATTCAACACGCAGTGCCTCGAAAAATTTGGCGGAAAACGGGGAACGGGGAACGGAGTGTCTTAACAGTGTGTGCAGAATACAGCGTGAAGCTTACTTTATTTTGATTTATTTCTTATTTACATATCCTCGAAACCTCAATTGTACAACCCAATCTTTATCACGGCGTAAACAAACGCCGCTATGAAATATAAAGTAACTGAAGTTTTCGTTTTATATAGTTTTTACGAGTTCATTGTCTTTGTTCTGTAAACAAGCGCGCTATTTTCTGTTTATACCCAAAAGGGTTTAAACTTGAAAGGTAGCTCGTAAAGTACAGTGTTACCAACCTCAAAAATAAATTGGAAACGGGTAAGTAACAATGTCTTAAGCAAATTTGTCGTTCAGTAGGCGTTACAACAAATAATGGTCATTTCGTTTCTGTACACTTTAGTTCTAACACGTTCAATTAGCCTACAAAATTAATATTGCGTTAGTATGCCAAATTAATATATTATTTTAAAGCTCTACGCACTATTCTGCAAGTAGTGGGTTTGGCAGAGGAAGCCTAGTGTTAAGACACTCCGCTCACTCACTTTCTACGGAATCTCTGGAGGCATTGCGTGTTAAGTGTTAGAATTTAACGCCGCGCAATCTCTCGACACCAAAGCGAAGAAATAAAAACATTACATATTTCATTTAACTGGAGGGGGAATCGAACCCACAACTGGTCGCGTTTACAGTTACATGCTTGTGCTTCTACGCCACAGCTGTCCTCAAACATCTGATTCAATATGATACATTTATATTATAAATAATCTTTAGAATTAGAGGCCAGTCATGGCGCAGCGGCACAAAGTGAGACTGTAAACCGACTGGTTGTGCGTTCGATCCCCACTCGAGGAGACGAAATATTTACTTAATATTTCCATTTTTTCGCTCTGGTGTCGAGACGGAACGCGGCGTTGAGTTCTGCCACTTAACACGCAATGCCTTCAGAATTCGGCAGAAAGTGGGGAACGGTGTCTATTAACACTAGGTTCCCTCTGCTTACCCTACTGTGTGCGGGATACAGCGTGTGAAGCTGATTTATTTGATTTTATTTTATCTTTAGAATTTAATCTCGTCTTATGGTACCAATCAGAAAAAAAAAACATAATATTTATATAATTTTTTTCTATCAATAAAAACTTAAAATAAATTCCCAACATTTATAAACGTAATATAAATACACTAGGCCATTTAGCTTATTGAACAACAGGGGCGCTACATATCTCTCCGTCTCCGTATAAATTAACCTCAATTGAAGAACGTTGTACAGGCGCTTCGTTGATTGAAGATGGCGTATTCTAACTCAGAGTAAATGCTATACTGAATATTGCTATTATTTATATAAAAATAAAATTTGTAAAAAGAAGGCTTTTAAAGTAATAAAATTTAAATAAATAAATCAGCTTCACTATGTATCCCGCATACAGTAAGGTGGGCAGAGGGAACCTAATGCAGTAAGACAAGAACCCTTAAAACACTCCGTTTCCCACTCTCTGCCGAAATTTTCGAGGCATTGCGTGTTGAGTGGCGGAACTGAACGCCGGACTTTTGTCTTGATGCCAGAGCGAAATGAAACTATAAATAAATAATAATTAATTTCCTCAAATGGTGCTCGAACCCACTGCCGTCGCGTTGCAGTCGCACCTTTGAACCACTACGCCACGACGGCCTCAACTAAACTAATTAAATTTTCTTTATTAACAAAATAATAATTATAAGCTAAGAATGTGCAATAGAAATGACAATTTGATAACCTAAAAGGAGTGTTTCGTAGTTAACATTGCTGATAAGAGATAACAGCGCCAGCGTTCTACAGGTACTATATATGCGTAAATTGATAAGAGTATATCTCTATACATAATGAGCTTGAAGCTGTAATTCGTGCAATGAGTGAGCAAACAAGGGCCAAATGATGAAATTTGTAGGTTACTATTTACATAGTATATTTATTCATGATATTCATCTGGAACGGCCACGTGCAATATTGTCTTGTCTTGGTCTTAAGTAAAATATTTTGTAAATTTTATTTATTATTCGGATATTGGCATTGAGTACCGATACTCAACCCGCAATGCCTTTTGAATTTGGCGGAAAGTGGGGAACGGAAGTGTTTTAACACTAGGTTCCCAGGTTCCATCTGGCTATTGTGCTATATGGGGGGTACAGTGTGGAATTAAATATATATATATATATATATATATATATATATATATATATATATATATATATATATATATATATATATATATATATATATATATATATATATATATATATACATAACATTATCAAAATTATTATTCACTATAATTATTGCTCACAGTCAAGCAATTATACAGCGCTGTCTGTCCTTATAACTATATTATTAATAATATATAAATAAACATAATGTATGTATTTACTTAGCGTATAAAAAGAACCTGTTAATTTTACTTAAGACATCAACGGTGACCAGATCACGATACTACCTACTCTTATATAATAAGATCTTGATGCGTTTCACTGCAGTTTTTAAACCAATATAAATACTATATGTATAGAAATATATACACACAAACATACATATGTATGACAGATTTACATATTATAAATAAGAAAAAGTTAATTTATGTTTTATATATATTTATATCGCATATTTCTCTATTTAGTATATCATCACATTTCATAATTAGTTTATTAAAATATCTGTAGTACTCTCTAATTTATTTTCTTTCTCTTAAATGTCTTAATTATCGTAAAGCCAGTCGTAAATTAATCATCTAACTAATTTGTTTATAGTTGAAGACTGACAGATTTGCTTAGATAGAAAAAAAAAGTGCAATATAATGTATATAATAAAATAAATAAAATCAGCCTCACTTTCTGCCGAATTTTGGAGGCACTCAACGCCGTTTGGTAGAACTCAACGCCGCGCTTAACCTCGACGCCAGAGAAGAAATGACAATATATATATTTAAGTAAATATTTTATCTCCTCGAGTGGGGATCGAACCCACAACCAGTCGATTTTACACAGTCACACTTCGTGCCGCTGGGCCACGACTGGTCTCGTATATAATACTACAAGATAATTAATTTACACAATTATTTATATAGAAACATCCATATTGTAAAATATATTGGTTCTCTATACAACAATAAAATAATCTATGCTACATTTTCTAAGAGCATTGTTATATTGTATTTGAACATTGTAGAGACTCGAATCACAATAAACCAGATATGAAAAAAGTTATCAGCACTTTGAATGATCTCAACAAAAGGTCATCGTTGACAGAATCTATTTACAGAACGACTTCTTTAATGTATTCAACATCAAAGTTTGCTTTAAATTAGAAAAAATAGCTTAAATTGCTGGGCCAGTTGTGGCGCAGGAGCACAAAGTGTGACTAAACGGGACTGGTTGTGGGTTCGATTCCGAATAAGGGAAATGAAATATTTATTTAAATTTATATTTAGTTATTTAGCATCAAAGCAAAGCGCAGCGTTGAGTTTCGCCACTTAAAAAATTGCGTCCTTAATTCGGCGGAAAGTAGGGAACAGAGTGTCTTAACACTACGTGCCCTCTGCCTTCCCTACTATGTGCGGAATACAGCGTGAAGCTGATTTAATTGAATTTAAACATAAATTTAGCAGTACTACAGTATTTTATTGCACATAATAAACGTTGGATTATAAAGAAAGTAAATGTGAGAAAGCTCATAAACGGCTTACGTCAGATAATCTCGCTATCCGTAATTAAACAGTTTGCTTAATATTTCGACAGAATATCCTATTCTATTCTAATAATATTACAAATTTGAAAATTTATAAAGGTGGATGTTAGTTCCACTTTCACGCAAAAATTTTGATTTTTTTCCAGCTTCACGCTGTATCCCGCACACAGCAGGGTAGGCAGAGGGAACCTAGTGTTAAGACACACCGTTCCCCACTATAATTTTGATATAATATAAAATAAAAGTAGAGGCGGACAAAGTCGCGTATGGACTGCTAGCAGCGTAATAAAATTTTGACTCGCTAGATGCCCTATCACCTACATAAAACACATCAAAAGAATTTATATCAAACATTTGACACCAATTGAACCAGAACCAACCGTAAACACATTTCTTTGATGTTTATTTTTAGTTTGTCTATCGTTTTTAGTAAATTAGCAAGTTTCTTGGCTTCTTGGCTTCCAACGTTGGCCTCTAATATGTTGGCGTTAATTTGTTTGACACCCTAATAGTTCTTAGGTACTAGGAATAGCTTGTATGTACAGATGTAGACGTAGGTATATTATATGTGAAAGTAGAGTAGCTGTCAATTTGTTTAGCAAGAGAAATGTACTAGGGCACTGTTATCTTGTAATAATAAGAGTTTTTAAATTATTTGTTTAATATACATATTGCTATAGTCGTAAATTCAAATTTTTAAAAATCTTAAAGCGGTAAAAATATCAAAAATTAATAGTACTTGGAACTGGCCTTGTAACAAGACTAAAATCCGGCAGCGCAACAATAAAAGTTAAAGAATAAGGGGAAGTAGAATAAGTCTCGCCCGTAAAGAAAGGACTAAAGAGGTCCCACAAACGTCAGAAAAAAGGGGATGCGAATACCTGCCCTTCGCAGTCGAAAAACATGGCTAATGGATAACCCTACAACGTATTTGATTTTTTTTTGTAATTTCAATAATATTTTATCTAGTATGACATCAGTTTAAAATATTGTACTGATAACAATTAAACAATGTTTTGATAAGTATGTAGTTTTAGTACGAAAACAAAGATTTAATATTTTTTAAACATTTTTTAAAGTGTTAGGAAAACAAGTAGTACTTTCTAAATAAGTAAAGATTTAATATGTTATATTTGGCATATTTCTCAATATCATTTTTAAACTCAAATAAATAATAATTTAATAAAATCTAATATTTCAAATAATAAGCCATGGACACAAATATCTTAGCAACAAAACAAACCGTAATAGAACATGTTATGCTCCTATAACTTCCAAAGAGAATAAGGCCCTTCGTTCTTTATAAGTACCAAATACGTGTACACGAGATGACACTGCTGACCTCTTCCGAATCACAGAACTATCACTTAACACAATAGAATTCACTATAAAAGTTTTACTATACTAATGTTTATATAATTCGATGTGCAAACGTAAACGAAGTATAGAGAAACGCGCGTGCGTCCGTCCGTCGACGAGATTCAAAGCAAACTGGTTGGCGCGACGATAGTGAAGTGAACTACTAAATAAAACTGAGTCACGGAACCCTGGAGGAACCCGGACTGATCGTTGATCAAAAGCATAAGTTACGGTCTATAGGGCCCATATGAGGGGGACGGGACCTTTCATAACTTTAGCTTGTTACAGACTGTATTTGATTTAATGTAAGATCTGTATTCATTTATTCGTTGAACTTATATTGTTTCGTAATTTTAATAGAATCGTTGTTCTTGCTTTCAAAATATGTTTTACAGTTTAGTAGTATGTAATGTAAATGTGAGAAAAAAAAACATTTGAATATTAGATATTTTACAAATTGCATTTCTCATTCATTTTTATGCACACTAAAAAAGAAAAAAAATACTAATATTCAAATTAAATGTTAATATTAGTAAAATAAAAAAATAATAATAAAAATGATAACCAAATTTGAAGAATAAAGTAGTTAAATATCATATGTAAAAAAATAAATAGCCAAGTCAAAAACGATATAAAAAAACTGTGCCCTGCGTCGTTCTTATTGCGTAAGTGAGTCGTCCACTTTTGAGGATTTATGGGCCAAGAGTTCGAGCTACTCTTGATAACGTCTCTTAGTGCGCACGCGGCGTCCATAAAGACCTAGGAGTTTTTATACAACAATGTAAACAAATGACGACAGGTTTACAAATATTATGATTGCAATAGTAATAGAGCCTTGAATATCTTCACAGTTTGTATACAAAATTTAATCGAATAAAATTAGCAACGAGGTTCTAATAAAAAGTTTGTTAAGCGGCGCTATCATAAAAAGAATTTCTTTTCAATTAGTTATATATAAAAAAGTCAAGACCTTGGTATTTACTATTAAATATTTAAGTGACAAGTAATAAAGCCAACAAAGTTAAAAAATATAAAAATATATAAAAAAGCGTTCGTAGGTATTAAATACTAAACCAATTTTCATAAAACATAACCACCGAGATGAACAAGGCCGATAAAAAAGCCGACTCCAATCGCTTCACTGATTCAGGAGCTAGACAAATAGACAGACAGATAGACACGTCAAACTCATAACTATACTATTTTTTCTTATTTGTCGGGAGTTAAAAATAAAACGATATAATAGATGTGTTATATTTCTGATTGATAAACTTAACTTTTAAGTGCCAAGACTGCGAATTACTACGACTTGTAAAATTTAAGAGTAGAAGTGTTAACAGTATATCCTTTGTCAACATTGGATTACTGCCAAAGCACGCTCCTTTTGTGGTTGTTGGAACTGCTTACGAATTTACGTACGCATATACATATACATATGTAAACATAGCCAGTGAGTGATAATATATTTTTGTTTTGTAAACTAACAATTATTATAATTATATAATTGCTGCACAACGTTTCACTGACGGCGTTGAGTTCCATCACTCAAAAGGCAATGCCTCCAGAGAACTGCGGATAGAACAGCGGGGAACGGAAGTATCTTAATGGGGACGAAGTGTCTTAACACTAGGTTCCCAGGTTCCCTCTGCCTACATACGTGCGGAAAACAACGTGAAGCTTAAAAAAATGTTGAGACACTTCGGTGACAAATCATTGCCTTATTCAAATATAAACATAAGAAAAATAACAGCGTATGTAATGATGAATCCTTCATATTGTGGCTAACGTTTAAAAATTCCAGCTTATTGCATACCTTCCAATTCGAATAGTAAACGGAGAAAACAGGTAGTGCTACTAAAATCCATTATCGACTTTCCTTCCGCTCATTTGTAGACATTACGTACCGGTGTTAAAACTTTGTACATAGAGGGTTCCAACACCTTCCCTTCCCTTCCCTTCTCTTTAACCAGGAAAGACACACAATGCAATCATTATAAATAACTTTGAAACTAACAACCACTGTGTTTAGTCATACGCTCAAAGTTGTCACAAAGGGATAAAAGCCGCCTTCTCTAAATAGTTTCATATTATATTTGCTAATTTGTAAATAAAATAAAAACATTTTAATATATATATAAAATATATATATTTTTATCAGCTTCACGATGTATTCCGCACACAGCAGGGTAGGCAGAGGGAACCGGAAGGAATTCGCGTTGAGTGGAACTCAACGCCGCGCTCGATCTCGACACCAGAGCGAAGAAATGAAAATATAAATGTAAATAAATATTTAATTTCCTCGAATGGGGATCGAACCCACAACCAGTCAATTTTACAGTCACACTTTGTGCCTCTGCGCCACGACTGGCCTCGTATAAAATATAACATTCAATATTTGACCTAAACAAGAAGAACTAGAAATCGAAACGTAAATTATATTGCCATTGAACCTAATTGATGGAAACCTCTTATAAGATTGCTTCAATAAAACATACTACGACGGGTTATATAAATTAATTCATACATATAAGTAAACAGTTAGTTCTAATAGTAAGTATGGAGAGAGAATTGTATATTATTTATTTATTAATGTTTGTAAACGAATACATACTAAAATCATTTAGCTTTGAAAATCAAAATCTTGGAATTGTAAATTCCATTTAAGAATTAAAAAATATCTTAAGAAATCTTGTAGTTATCACATTTCTAGAGTAATTTTTAATGTCCATACGTTATCTAGAGTTCATTACAACGAATGCTTTATAATCTAAGCCGATACTAAAGAAAACACAAGAGAAATAAGTAAATAGAACTCTATTTAAATGATGTACGTATTATGATTAGATGTTTATAAATTTTACCATCGAAAAATGATTTTTTCTATTGTATGTCTTTGCAACGTTTTACAAAGCCTTATTATCCAATTATATAACAAAACGTACAATTAAATAATTATTCCAAAAACATCAATAACTTTTATATAGTTTTAAAGTGCTATAACGATATACTGCACATAAATTAAGTAAGTAGTAAAATAAAATAAATCAGCTTCACGCTGTATCGCGCACACAGCAGGCTAGCCATGGGGAACCTTGTGTTAAGCCACTCAGTTCCCCACTTTCTGACAAAGTGCCGGAGCATTGCGTATTGAGTGGCGGAACTCGACACCGCGTTTTTGCCTCGACACCAAAGCGAAGTAATGATAGTATAAATTTAAATAAATATTTCATATCCCTAAGTAGGGGTCGAACCCACAACCAGTCGCTTTTAAAGTCTCACTTTGTGCTCCTGCGCCACGACTGACCACAATTAAATATAAGTAAAAAAATAAAAACAATATATTAGAATTGCCCTTACAACGTCCTAACCTACAGAATGGTATCGTAAGAACATACGCTTAGTTCTGGTGTTGAATTATTTATGGCGGCGCTGCTTTTACAGTAAATTAGACATACAAAAACAACACCAGCGTCTATTATTGAAAAGTACACTTCTTTGTCTTTTATTTGGGCTGGAGACAAAGGGATGACAATGTTAATGAAAACGATAAACATTTTTCATTTATAAATAAAGATATTTATAGCTTATAGTAAATGATCTTTTATGTCACGTAAATTTGCGTGTATATATAAGGGCTCTTTTTTAAATCTATTATAGATTAACAAATCATCAAATAATTATGTTTTTTTTAGTTTCACATTGTATCCCGGTACAGCAGTGTAGAGGGAACCTTGTGTTAAAACACTCTGTTCCCTACTTTCCGCTGAATTTTAGAGGCATTGCATGATGAGTGGCGGAATCCAACGTCGCTCTTTTGCTTAATTTCCAGTGAACGAATGAAAATATTATAATAAATATTTCATTTCGTCGAGTGGGATACGAACCCACAACCTGTCCCGTTTAAAATCGCAACCTTGAGCTTTCCATTTTCTTTAAAGATATTGATTAAGAGAACTGAAGATATTGATCAAGAGAACACGGATTCGAGTCCCGCTACGTTCAAATTTTTATACGTTTTCTAAATAAATATGTTAACTATAGTCAAAGTAAAGTCTTAATTTGCCATATTTGTAATAAATCTAATCTTATATGGATAAAGTTACATATTACCTGTATCCTAGTACAGTAATATGACGATATAAAAGAATACTCAAGGTTTATTTGAACGTCATTTGCTTTTCCGTGACACATAGTCGGAATTCTTTATGCATTAGTATTGCGAATATTTAATAATGTTTCTTTCTTAGATAAATCTAAAACTGAATGTAAAATGATAATATGATATATATTCTATCGTTGTTAAGTCTGTTAGGTGATTCCTTAACATATCTATTTATATTTTATTTTAAAAAAATAAACCAAATTAAATCAGCTTCACGCTGTATCCCACACACAGCAGGGTAGGCAGAGGAAACCTAGTGTTAAGACACTCCGTTTCCCACTTTCCGCCGAATTTGGGAGGTATTGCGTGTTAAGCGACCGCGCCGCCTTGCTTTGCCTCGACACCAGAGCGACGAAGAGGAAATATAAATTTAAATACATATTTCCTTTCCTCGAATGGGGATCGAACCCACAACTCGGACGGAACTCTACGCCGCGCCGCCTTGCTTTGCCTCGACACCAGAGCGACGAAGAGGAAATATAAATTTAAATACATATTTCCTTTCCTCGAATGGGGATCGAACCCACAACCGTCGCGTTACAGTCGCACCATATATATTTTATATATTATGATAAATCTCAAAAAAAAAACATCGTTTTGTTATTTAAAATCAATTTTTATTATTTGTATAGTATCCACTCTACTGATAAATATATTTAATTTAAATTCCACAATAAAAGTACCTACTAGTTTCAATGTCCTTATATAACAAATTCAAGCCAAAACGTTATTAGGACTAAACGATAAAAACTACAAGCTCGAGGGTTTCGCATTCATACATGAGTTTTTACGGTCTCCCTGTGAAAGATTAGGGCTTTGATTTATTAAAGTTGACTGTTGCGTTGGTTCATTTTATTTTTATGACCTATTAAGTTTAGTCAGTCGTTGAGGCCAGTCGTGGCGCAGCGGCACAAAGTGTGACTGTAAAACTGACTGGTTGTGGGTTCGATCCCCACTCGAGGAGATTAAATATTTACTTAAACTTATATTTCCATTTCTTCGCTCTGGTGTCGAGGCAAAGCGTTGTCGGCGTTGAGTTCTGCTGCTCAACACGCAATGCCTCCAGAATTCGGCGGAAAGTGGGCAACGGGGTGTCTTATCACTGGGTTCCCTCTGCCTATCCTGGCTGTGTGCTGGATACAGCGTGAAGCTAATTTATTATTTATTTTTTTTATTTTAAGTTTAGTGCAAAACCGAAATTTGCAAATGCTTACTTAATTCAATAATCTTACCCACTCGAGGGAATAAATTATTATTTGTGAATATTTTTATTTCTTCGCATTGGCACCAAGGCAATAAAAGCCCAGCGTTGAGTTCCGCCAATCAACACGTAACGTTTCGAAAAATTCAGCAGAAGGTGTAACAAGAAGGGGGAACAGAGTGTCTTAACACTAGGTTCTCTCTGCCTTCCCTGCTGTGTGCGTAATAAAGCGTGAAGCAGATTTCATTTGATTTTCTATTCAAAAATCCACGTACTATCTATAATAGTTGTAATATTAACATTTATTTATGCGCCATGAACATGGAAATATCGAATTTCTAAATGAATAGAGAGATACATAAATTTAAGTTGCATGTGAACCATACCAGATTTTTTTATAAAAGCTATAAATAAATTTTCCAACATTTCAAGACTATAAAAATATAAATTACGTATGCAAGTTAAATTTTAAACATTGCTATGTACTTTTACGAAAAATATGTGCATTTTAAAATATACAATTGCCTCTTACTTTAAAATTTTTGTAAAAAAATCCGGAAAATGCCAGATTAAAAATTATTAATGGCGGAATTCAGGAAAGCGCCAGAGAATGGGACCGCTGCATTGCATTATTTCTGAATAAGGAAAAGCATTTTGTTTTATCACACCGCAGATGCTAAGCGGCTTTTACACTTCGCTATCACAGATAAATATTCAAATTTACTTTTTGAACTAAATCCTTTGTATGATTTATAAAGAAAAGTATTATTAAAATAATAAAATTGATAATAATTGAAATCTCGCTGAAGGGAAATGTTTAGTTAATATAGTAATTATAGTATTTGTAATTTGAAATGCCTTTTTGGTTAAGCCTTAACATTTTAATTTTACAGAAGTAAAGTTTTTAGATATAGTTCCCATAAAAGCTAGAATGTCTTTAGCAACAAAAGAACGTTTTTGTTGGCATAAAAGGCAAAAAAAAACTAAAGTTATGCCTATGGTAGATACAAATATCGTAATTAATTTAATCTTTACACTTATACTATACTTTTTATGGGGTTTCACGTTTTCCATTAAAATATAATTACAATACATTACGTTATTTACATTTATATTTTCATTTCTTCGCTCTGGTGCCGAGGCAAAGTGCGGCGTGGAGTTCTGCCACTCAACACGCAACGCCTCCAGAACTTGGCGGAAAGTGGGGAACGGAGTGTCTTAACACTAGGTTCCCTCTGCCTACCCTGCTGTATGCGGGATACAACGTGAAGCTGATTAATTTTCTTTTTTATTATCATAATATTAATATTATACGATACCATATCAGTAGACTTTACATACAAAACTTTATCACAAAAATCATAAAAAAAATTATTGGAGAACCAAAAAAAAAAACATAAACCAATAAAAATAAAAAAAAATAATAATACCACAGTACATTCCCCACAAATAATTTTCAGTTAGGTCATAGACAGTGCTAGCTGTTCGGCACACATTCCTAGCACCCGATATGGCGCGACCGCACGCGGCCGTGTGACTCCAACCTATCCATGGACCAAGGTACGAGAATATCTCTATATCGAGATCTTGTTCACAGTGAGACAGTTCATCTCTTTTATATGTAATTGGGTTTTCGTGAACTTTACTACAATGGTTAGTAGTAGTGTATGAGAAATTGTATTTTTTAGATTGAGTGTGTAGCGATAAGAGAATGTTTGTAAAACATAATAATATTAATAATTTATATTATATTATTCTATTAATAATCGTTTGTAATATGCTACAAATGTATTGCGATGTCTTTAAAATAATTAATTAATAGATTTAATAAAAAATATAATCATAATATATTTTGAGTACTTAAGTTTTGTTTTTGTATTTTTTTACGTAATTAGTCACATTGACAACCTTAACTTTTACGAAACAAGCCTATAATATTTTGTATGGAAAGCGTATCTTATAAGAAAAGGATGAGCAAGGGGAGAAAACTCGCGCACCCTGGCCATCTACGAATCTGTGGTGATGATCCAAATTAAGACCACCAAGATTGCCCTACCTAACAGCATATCACACGCTATTGTCGCCTTACGCCCAATCGCCTTACGATCCAATCTAGAGATTGGATAGATGTATGAAACAATCTAAGATTGACTTTGGAGATAGGTTATTAATACTGGGCGTTAACAAGACACACAAACTACCTAACATCGATCGAGTGCGATGTAAAAATACTACTCTGACGCCCAGGAAGACGCTATCGTCAGGTTCAGTCGCCGGGTAAGTGAACGTTCCGTGACTGATACAGTGGAACACAACATCAAAATGGCTATTTCCTACAGAGATGAGAAGACAATAAGGATATTACGAAACCAACTCCACTACAATCAACAAGATCGACGACCACCAACGATCAGTCCAAATATTTGCACGATCAATGATAGGTAGATCAAGGTTCACTTCACACTATTCAAAAGCCATAAGTTAATCAAGAAAAGCAGAAGAACAAGAAAGGCACAGACGATCGAATTCTGTCGCAGCAACACAAAAAAAACCTACATACGCTACATTATTTTCATTAAAATAATCACAAACGAAACTCGAACCTGCTCCTCTTGAATTATATAATAGTTCATACATATAGATTATTTTAATTCATTACAAAAATAACTTATATAAACCAATTTTATGTTTTTATTAGGGGTACCTAATAACCGCCAAAGATTCCGATTAGATTTTAAACAGATGACTTTTAATTTTTTGTGGCCAGTGGTGGCGCAGTGGCACAAAGTGGGACTGCAAGCGCGACTGGATGTGGGTTCCGATCCCCACTCGGGGAAGTGAAATATTTATTTACATTTATATTTTCATTTCTTCGCTCTGGTGTCGACGCAAAGCGCGGCGTTGAGTTCTGCCACTCAACACGCAATGCCTCCAGAGTTCGGCGGAAAGTGGGGAAGGGAGTGTCTTAACACTAGGTTCCCTCTGCCTACCCTACTGTATGCGGGATACAGCGTGAAGCTTATTTACATTTTTTTTACTTTTAATTTACAGATAAGCACCTACTAGAAAGCTGCTTCATTATCAGAAATATTTGATGACACGTAAAACATCTGTCCCATTACATTTTGTAAACACGACTACATACTAATAATTTGTTATCGAAGCCGTATAATGTTGCGTTGTTTATAGAAGCAACGGTGTTTATCGCGTCCCTATTAGTAATGGGATCTTAGTCAACGGGTTTTTATTTATTTTTTATATGGTTTTTTTTATAGGTCAGTGTGCCGTCGAATTCATTTGAATTCAAATTAATAAAAATATTCATTTTTATTAACACCTTTTCTATAATTAGATTTTCTAATACTAAACGCAACAGGTTGTGAGTTTAATTCCCACTCGAGGAAATAAAATATTAATATTTTTGAGTTGAGCTAAACCACTCAACACGCAATGGCTACAGAATTCGGCAGAAAATAGCGGAGTGTCTTAACATTAGCCTTTCACTGACAGCGTGAAGCTAATATATGCCAAAAATAAAGGAAAATAAAAAGTGGAGATTAAGGTATGTCACAGATGGTCTTATACCAATATAATATACTATGTTTGTTATGAAAAAAATATAGGTTAATTTATAATTGAAATCATTATATATGTATTGTTGTTTAAAAAACTATAATTTTAAGTAACATGGTAAGTAGGCACAGTCAATTATATTTTTAAATTATTAAATTTAATTACTGAACAAAAACAAATAAGTATGTACGTATATTCCTACAGACATTTATTATTGTAAATTTCAGGGTCAATCAGTCAATCAATCAA